>ML286342.1:0-20088 GCA_005239495.1 Nicotiana undulata | reverse complement strand
TCGTCACTGAGAATTGCTCTTGGAGTGCCAAATCGTGTGAATATGTTTCTTTTCAAGAACGCGATTACACTCATAGCTTCATTATTGGCCAAGGCAACGGCTTCAACCCACTTGGAGACATAGTCCACCGCTAGTGAACTCCCATCACAAAATGGAAATCCCATACGGACCACATAGTCCCTAATACCACCAACTATCATCAGATCTACATCCATCTCGTGATGTCACGACCCGAAATCCCACCTTCGAGTCGTGACTGCGTCTAACGTTGAACCCGCTAGACAAGCCAACGTGCACAGCTAAACCATCATAGTAACACCAATTTAACAGTATTTAACGAAAACACTTTATAGTCTTAAATAGTGGAAATGATAAATGATTCAAAAACTACGTGAGATAATAAATACAAACGTCGCATAATGCCCCAAAACCGGGAGTCACAACCTCACGGACTGCCTATTGAACACTAAATACAAAGTCTGAAAGGAAATACATAATTGTCTTTGGAACTAGAAAATAAGACAAGACAATAAGAGTTCTAGTATACCTTGATGCCTTTGTGGTGGACTGAAGGAGACTCCCTCAACGTTGTCCACTGGGTCCGGATGCGGGATCTGCATAACATTAAGAAGTGCAGAATAGTATCAGTACAACCGACCCCATGTACTGAGTAAGTGCCGAGCCTAACCTCGGTCGAAGTAGTGACGAGGATAGACTTGACAACAACGTTCACCTGTCCTATTCTACAACATATAATCTGTAAATAATGGCACGGCATCACCCTTCGTGCTTTTACTCTCTTCCTCATAATGCGATGTATGATGTGAATTTGTATAAATCATGGCAAGGCATCACCCTTCGTAGTTTTACTCTCTTCCTCACAATGCAATGTACAATGTAAGGCAATGTAAATCATGGCACGGCATTAACCTTCGTGCTTATAATAAATGTAAGTCATGGCACGACATTAGCCTTCGTGCTTATAATCAATGTAAGTCATGGCACGGTATCACCCTTCGTGCTTTACACTCTTTCTCACTATGCAATGTATGGTGTGATCAATGTATATCATGGCACGGCATCACCCTTCGTGCTTTACCCTCTTCCTCACCATAACAATGACAAATATCAATGGTAAGGAATGCAGCATAGTGGAAATATAATTCAAATCACCCGGCAAGGGGAAAGCATCAATCAATATCACAACAATTGCCCGACAAGGATCTCAGCTATAACCAATCTCTTCAATATATATATCCTTAACAAATGGGTTCTCAACCGAACCAATACATCATGAGTTCACCAACCAAGTTTTCCAACAACAAACAACTTGCAAGTAGAGACAATTTCATAACATAAAGGATCATGGAAGTAGCGACAAGGATTCAATCAGAAAATAGACTCACGGGCACGCTTGACATACAATGCATAGGTACTCGTCACTTCACCTATGCATTAAACATGATAAACACTTAGCACATAGCATACAATACATATTCCCTCACCAAAGTTAGGCAAGACACTTACCTCGGGTCCAAGAATAGCAATTCAAGCTTCTAATACCACCTTTCCTTTTGAATTCAACTCCGAAACGACAATATCTAGGCATAATTACTTATTAACATCAATAATGACTCATTAATACAATCCCATACCCTAATTATACAATTCCTAGTATTCTTCAAAAAATACCAAAGTTCGACCCCGGGCCCGCTTGGTCCAAACACGAGGCTCGGACCAAAACCCGATTACCCATACTCCCCCGAGCCCGGTTGTATGATTGGTTTTTGAATCCATCCCCAATTGAGGTCTAAATTCCCAAATTTTTATGTTTTTCCAAAAATTCCAAATTTTCCCATGAAAAATATTTGATTCTATGATGAAATCTTGTAATAGGATGTTAAGGAATGAAGAAAAGCAGTTAGAAATCACTTACAATAGTCTTGGAGAAGAAAGGGTCTTTTGAAAATCGCCTCTAGTGTTGTAGGGTTTTTGAAAAGTGAACAATAGCTGAAAAATTCGTTATATATAGGTATCCCTTCCCAGGCCCCCACCGCGGTCCGCGAAAAACCAACTGCGGCCGCGAAGGCCTCGTGTTGCCTCTCTGAATATCGATCGCTGCCGCGAAGGTCTCTACGGTCCTCTGAAGTTTCTTAACGCGGTCCGCGATAAGACAACCGCGGCCGCGAAGGGAGCACCGCGTTCCGCAGAAAAGCGATCGCGGCCGCGCTCCCAGGTTCAGAGACCTGCGGCTGTACCTGCAACGCTCAGTGATTTTAAGTCTAATGCACCCCGAAACCTACTCGAAACTATCCCGAGCCCTCGGAACCTAAAACCCAATGACACACACGACTCCCAAATCATCCTACGGACTTATTCAAGCATTTAAATCACTAAAATATCATCAAAATCAATGAATCAAACTTCACAACTCATAGAATTTTCTTAAAACTTCATAAGGCTTAATTATTCCGATTTATATCCGAAACACTTCATTTTAAGTCCGTTTAACACCAAATTTCACAGATAACTCACATAACATATATTAAACCTGTTCCGGGCTCCGGAACCATAATATGGACCCTATAACACAGTTTTCACATGAATATTCATTTTCAAAATCCTTAATTATTTTCAGAAAATAATTTTCTTTAAAAAATCATTTCTCGGGCTTGGGACCTCGGAATTCGATTCTGGGCATACGCCAAAGTCCCATATTTTCCTATGGACCCTCCAGGATCGTCAAATATCGGGTCTGGGTCCGTTTACCAAAAATATTGACCAAAGTCAACTTTAATCAATTAATTGTTATAAAAATCAACTTTTCATCTAGTTTTCACATCAAAGCTTCCCGACTACACGCCCGGGCTATGTACGCATATCGAGGTTAGATTAACGGAGGCTTTCAGGGCCTCGGAACACAGATTTAGCTAAATTAACTTAGAATGACCTTTTGGGTCATCACAATCTCTACCTCTAAAACAAACGTTCGTCCTCGAACGTACATAGAAAAGTACCTGATTCTGATAAAAGATGGGGATAACGACTCCTCATATCGGACTCGGACTCCCAAGTAGCTGCCTCGGCAGGCTGACCTCTCCACTGAACACAGACCAAATGATAACTCTTCGATCTCAACTGACGAACCTGCCTAGCTAATATGGCTATCGGCTCCTCCTCATAAGTCAGATCCTTGTCCAACTGGACACCGCTGTAGTCAAGAACATAAGAAGGATCTGCAATGTACTTCCGGAGCATAGATACATGAAACACTTGATGCACGACTAATAAATACGGTGGAAAGGAAAGTCTGTAGGCCACCTCTCCCACCTTGTCCAAAATCTCAAATGGACCAATGTACCTAGGGCTCAACTTGCCCTTCTTACCGAATCTCATCACGCCCTTCATAGGCGACACCCGAAGAAACTCCTGGTCTCCTATTATGAAAGCCAAATCTCGAACTCTGCGATCTGCATCACTCTTTTGCCTGGACTGAGCTGTACGAAGTCTGTCCTGAATAATCTTCACCTTGTCCAAGGCGTCCTGGACTAACTAAGAACCCAACAATCTAGCCTCTCTGGGCTCAAACCATCCGACTGGGGACCAACATCGCCTGCCATACAATGTCTCATAAGGAGCCATCTGGATGCTCGACTGATAACTTTGTTTGTAGGCAAACTATGCTAAGGTCAAGAACTGATCCCATGAACCACCAAAGTCGATGACACACGCTCGCAACATATCCTCCAAAATCTGAATAGTACGCTCGGACTGTCCATCTGTCTGAGGATGAAATGTTGTGCTCAACTCAATCTGTGTGCCCAACTCTCGCTGAAATACTCTCCAGAAATGGGAGGTAAACTGAGTACCTCGGTCTAATATAATGGATAGGGGCACACCATGCAATCTGACAATCTCCCTCATATAGATCTTTGCCAACTTCTCCACTGAATACGAAACAAACATAGGAATGAAATGTGCTGACTTGGCCAGCCTTCCACAACAACCCACACTGCATCAACCATCCTCTGAGCCCGTGGAAGCCCAACTACAAAATCCATCGTGATACGCTCCCAATTCCACTCGGGAAGCTGAATCTACTGCATCAAATCACCGAGTCTATGGTGCTCATACTTAACCTGTTGGCAATTCAAGCACCGACCTACATAATCTACAATATCCTTCTTCATCATATGCTACAAATAATGCTGCCGCAAGTACTGGTACATCTTTGCGGCGCCCGGATGAATTGAATATCGGGAACTATGGGCCTCCTGTAGTATCAACTCATGAATGCCATCCACATCGGGTACACAAATACAACCCTGCATCCTCAAAACTCCCTCGGCATCACATGTGACCTGCTTGGCACGTCAGTGCCAAACCGTATCTCTAAGAGTACATAAACAACAATCATCATACTGCCTTNCAAAACTCCCTCGGCATCAACTGTGACCTGCTTGGCACGTCCGTGCCGAACCGTATCTCTAAGATCACATAAACAACGATCATCATACTGCCTGGCACGAATACGATCATACAATGAAGAATAAGCGACGGTATGGGCCAAAACGCTACCACCCTCAGAAACCTCTAACCTCACAAATCGGTTGGCTAACGTCTGAACATCCAAAGCAAGAGGTCGCTCTCCAACTTATAAATAGGCAAGACTACCCATGCTAACTGACTTCCGGCTCAAAGCATCGGCCACCACATTGGCCTTCCCCGGATGATAGACAATAGTAATATCATAATCCTTCAGCAACTCTAACCACCTTCTCTGCCCCATGTTCAACTCCTTTTGCTTAAACAAGTATTGCAAACTCTTGTGATCAGTGAATACCTCACACGGTACCCCATACAAATAGTGCCTCCAAGTCTTCAAGGCATGAACAATAGCTGCAAGCTCCAAGTCTTGAACTGGACAATGCTTCTCGTGTAACTTCAACTGACGAGATGCATAGGCTATGACCTTGCCATCCTGCATCAATATCGCACCGAGCCCAACCCGTGATGCATCACAATACACGGTATACAGACCTGAACCTGTGGGCAATACCAACACTGGTGATGTGGTCAATGCTGTCTTGAGCTTCTGAAAGCTCGCCTCACACTCTTCGGACCATCTGAACTGAACACCTTTCTGCGTCAACTTGGTCATCGGGGCTGCTATAGATGAAAACCCCTCCACGAACCGGCGATAATAGCTTGCTAGGCCTAAGAAGCTCCGAATCTCTATGGCTGAAGTGGGCCTAGGCCAATCTCTAACTGCTGAAACCTTCTTTGGATCCACCTGAATGCCCTCTGCCGACTTAACGTGGCCCAAGAATGCCCAGAACACAACCAGAACTCGCACTTAGAAAACTTGGCGTACAACTGCCGATCTCTCAGAATCTAGATAACAACCCGAAGATGTTGCTCATGCTCCTCTCGACTACGGGAATAAATCAAGATATCATCTATAACCACGATCACGAATGAGTCCAAATAAGGCCTGAATACCCGATTCCTCAACTCCATAAAAGTAGCGAGAGAATTTGTCAACCCAAACGGCATAACCAAAAACTCAAAATGCCCATAACGATTGCGAAAAGTCGTCTTAGGAACGTCAGACACCCTGATCCTCAACTGATGGTAACCAGACCTCAAGTCTATCTTAGAGAACACTGAAGCACCCTGAAGCTGATCAAATAATTCATTAATCCTCGGCAAAGGATACTTGTTCTTAATAGTAACCTTATTCAACGGCCGGTAGTCAATGCACCTCCTCATCGAGCCATCTTTCTTCTTCACGAATAACACTGGAGCACCCCCAAGCAGACACGCTAGGCCTAATGAAGCCTTTTCCCAACAATCCTGTAACTGATCCTTCAATTCCTTCACAATACTGATATCAAGATACGATACTTGAAGATCTCATAATTACCCAAAATAACGTGCCTCATCTAACGCCACCTGGGGTGGGAACCTACCTTGTAGGTTAAGGCTCCATAATCATAGCACGAATTTGGCAAACTTCGCACAGATAGTTAATTTAGGTTATCTATTTATTTATTTATTAACTAATGTTATTTTTATTACTCTTATTTTGTACATAATTAATAAGTTTAAGAAGCATGACTCCCTACCAGTACTAAAGTAAAAACAAAACAAAATTTAATTCACAAGGGAGAATTTAAATACAAGGATCTCATCTTTACATGTCTTCCACCGCGGCTCGAGGCCCCGTCTAAATATACCAAATCATATTAACACGCGAGGATCTCTTCCTCAATTCTGAATCATAATTAATATGCATATCGTGCCAATCGAAACATTCCATTTCCTTCATTTAAATATTTTCCGTTAAGCAAAATTTCAACACGTAATGGTAAACACAGTTATCCCCATAGAATTTCTCAATACAAGTATTTACATAAGTAGATTTTTAGAGTTACGAAGCTCACCCGAGAGTGGAGCATATTAGAAGAATTTTATTAGATACGCATAATCGAATTAAGTTCAGAAAATCATTCTTTTATTATAATTAGAGATTGTTCTTGTAATGAAACCATTTAATGTAACAACCTCATCCATACCATAGAAAATATATCAACAGACTAGGTCTCCACTTCTAGGAATCTAACCTCCACTTTCGACATTCCGAATCCTTTTTCCCTAGGTGGTCATGTAGTTGAGTGGTAGCTGCAATGGGGCACGTAGCCTGAGTGCTCTGATGAAATATGAATCTCCCAAGTCTAGGGCAATTTCTACCACTAGCCGATATAAAGTATCATCCTGCCCTGAGTCGTCCAAAATTTACAATCATTTTTGAGTCCTTTAATGAGTCTGGGGACTCGCTCTCTGGCTATACGAACCAACGTAGGAGTATGACGGGTTTACTTACCGAGCCTGATGGCATATTCTGATACCGTCGTATGGCCTGACGCCACCGTGACTTCCACGCAAAGTAGACTTTTGTAGACTTCAAGTTGTTTAAATAACTCCTTTGGTACTGAGGTATATGGTTATTAAGGAGGTAGACGTACCGAAATTCCCAGCCTTATCTCTTGTAAAAAAAATCCCCGACCTTATGCATTCCAAACCAAAATCGATATGATACACGACCTCGCGATCTATTCCTTGACAGTGGACTTCCCCCACATGGCAGGAAGTCATAGGTCACAATACCTGATAATCCACGATGTTAAACTTCACAAATCATATAATCAACCCCGTTGCTTTACACTTATTCCCATGGTGTGCAATACCTCATAGAAGCGGTCAAGAAAATCATGTGGGTCCTCAAATGATATACCACTGAAATGGAGTGGAACTTGTTTGGTAACCTGTCCAACCTCAATAAACGGACTAGTGCATCTTTCAACAATGGAGGAGCTATAAATCCTTCCGAAATCTGAACTAGTCCAACATATACTGACCGAGCTAGAACCTCCGCATCTAGATCCATTTGAGATTGTACAATAGGTGCTAGTATTCGATCTTTAGACTGTGCTCTGCTTCTGCCTCTTCCCTTGGTCGTAGCCGTCATTGGGGCTTCATCTTTTGTCTGGTCGTAGACGCTTCGCGTGTTGTCGAGATTAGTGAAAGGACAAGAGTAAGCGAGCTCAATCATCAATGATAGAATAGATTCGCTCGACGGAGATTAAGAAATGTGGAGTTATTCCTAACTATGAAGCCTCTGGAGGATAAATACAGATGTCTCTATACCGATCCCTCAGACTCTACCAAGCTTGTCTGTGAGTTGTGAGACCTAAGCAACCTAGAGCTGTGATACCAACTTGTCACGACCCGAAATCCCACCTTCGAGTCGTGACTGTGTCTAACGTTTAACCCACTAGACAAGCCAACGTGCACAGCTAAACCATCATAGTAACACCAATTTAACAGTATTTAACGAAAACACTATATAGTCTTAAACAGCGGAAATGATAAATGATTCAAAAATTACATGAGATAGTAAATACAAACGTCGCATAATGCCCCAAAACCGGGAGTCACAACCTCACGGACTACCTATTGAACACTAAATACAAAGTCTGAAAGGAAATACATAATTGTCTTTGGAACTAGAAAATAAGACAAGACAATAAGAGTTCTAGGGTTAGAAGAGACGCCAAGGCCCACAAACGCCAGCGGGTATACCTTGAAGCCATTGTGGTGGACTGAAGGAGACTCCATCAACGTTGTCCACTGGGTCCGGATGCGGGATCTGCACAACATTAAGAAGTGCAGTGTAGTATCAGTACAACCGACCCCATGTACTGAGTAAGTGCCGAGCCTAACCTCGGTCGAAGTAGTGACGAGGATAGACTTGACAACAACGTTCACCAGTCCTATTCTACAACATATAATCATGGGAAGACAAGGCAAGAAATAGACAGACAAGTAGGGGAATACGGGAGCAGTTAATGGGGTAGCAAGTGAGCGATAAGGCAATTGGCTAAGCACATAGGAGAAAGCAACAGAGCAAGTTAACAAGAATACTAACATAACAAGTATAAATGTGAGCAATGTAAATAATGGCACGGCATCACCCTTCGTGCTTTTACTCTCTTCCTCAAAATGCGATGTATGATGTGAATTTGTATAAATCATGGCAAGGCATCACCCTTCGTAGTTTTACTCTCTTCCTCACAATGCAATGTACAATGTAAGGCAATGTAAATCATGGCACGACATTAACCTTCGTGCTTATAATCAATGTAAGTCATGGCACGGCATTAACCTTCGTGCTTATAATCAATGTAAGTCATGGCACGGTATCACCCTTCGTGCTTTACACTCTTTTTCACTATGCAATGTATGGTGTGATCAATGTATATCATGGCACAACATCACCCTTCCTGCTTTACACTCTTCCTCACCATAACAATGACAAATATCAATGGTAAGGAATGCAGCATAGTGGAATTATAATTCAAATCACCCGGCAAGGAGAAAGCATCAATCAATATCACAAAAATTGCCCGGCAAGGGTCTTAGCTATAACTAATCTCTTCAATATATATATCCTTAACAAATGGGTTCTCAACCGAACCAATACATCATGGGTTCATCAACCAAGTTTTCCAACAACAAACAACTTGCAAGTAGAGACAACTTCATAACATAAAGGATCATGGAAGTAGCGACAAGGTTTCTATTAGAAAATAGACTCACGGGCATGCTTGACACACAATGCATAGGTACTCGTCACTTCACCTATGCATTGAACATGATAAACACTTAGCACATAGCATACAATACCTATTCCCTCACCAAAGTTAGGCAAGACACTTACCTCGGGTCCAAGAATAGCAATTCAAGCTTCAAATGCCGCCTTTCCTTTTGAATTCAACTCCAAAACGACAATATCTAGGCATAATTACTTATTAACATCAATAATGACTCATTAATACAATCTCATAGCCTAATTATACAATTCCTAGTATTCTTCCAAAAATACCAAAATTTGACCCCGGGACCGCTTGGTCCGAACACGAGGCTCGGACCAAAACCCGATTACCCATTCTCCCCCGAGCCCGAGTGTATGATTGGTTTTGGAATCTAACCCCAATTGAGGTCTAAATTCCCAAATTTCCATGTTTTTCTTGTTTTTTCCAAAATTCCGAATTTTCCCATGAAAATCTTTGATTCTATGATGAAATCTTGTAATAGGATGTTAAGGAATGAAGAAAAGTAGTTAGAAATCACTTACAATAGTCTTGGAGAAGAAAGAGTTTTTTGAAAATCGCCTCTAGTGTTTTAGGTTTTTTGAAAAGTGAAAAATAGCTGAAAAATTTGTTATATATAGGTATCCCTTCCCAGGCCCCCACCGCGGTCCGCGAAAAACCGACCGCGGCCGCAAAGGTCTCTACGGTCCTCTGAAGTTTCTCACCGCGGTCCGCGATAAGATGACCACGGCCGCGAAGAGAGCACAGCGGTCCGCGGAAAAGCGATCGCGGCCGCGCTCCCAGGTTCAGAGACCTGCGGCTGTACCTGCAACGCTCAGTGATTTTAAGTCTAATGCACCCCGAAACCTACTCGAAACAATCTCGAGCCCTCGGAACCTCAAACCCAATGACACACACGACTCCCAAATCCTCCTACGGACTTATTCAAGCATTTGAACGCTCAATACTTCCATATCCTCGATCTGAACGACACGTTGAGACCATGGTTGAGGATCCATCGCTCCCTTGTAGCCCCTCTGTATTATCACGAACCATTGGGGCATAGTTTATCCCGAGTGTGCAATTTCATGTATGAGCGAATGTAAAGTAACGTAAGATATATGCAAACTTACTCATAAGAAGTAGCCACTGAAAGGAATGCCAAGAACAAGGGGAAGCAGCATAACGAGGGAAAAACAAGGCAAATATAACAATGATTCTATAAATTCTAGTTCACAACCAGAGAAACCAAATCATCCCGGCAAGGGAAGCAGCTATAACCAATCTCACCTAGAGGATTAGCTTCACAGAATAAACTCAGCTTGAACCACGCTTAGTGATAGGTAACACCAAGGAAATACCATCAACATGAAAAATTATCTAACTAAACCTAAGTAGCACTTAAGGGAAAATCATATAAATCACAATATACGACTCACGGGCATGTTTGACACCAACGTAAAGATATTCCAATTACTGCTAAACAATTATAGGGCTAGATAATACTAATTCTAGTCAAATAGGCAGTTTACGAAGAAAATATAGCATGATGACAGAAGAGGTAAAATATTCAGTTAAGTCAATTAAGATCAAATAAACAACAAAAGGGAAGCCAAAGGCAAGGAAATCTAATTTAAGCAGGAAGAGATGAAACTAGCAACCAGGAACTCGGTCATAACAGTTACCACTTCATACCTAGGAAATATAGGAACCTAAGAAATCCTAAAAGGCCAACCTATTTTAAAATAAAGCCGAGTACGCACTCGTCACCTCGCGTACACGGGCCTCAATAAACATAGAAGACTCAAATCCTAAGGGGTAATTCCCTCACACAAGGTTAGACAAGATACTTACCTCGTTTCGCAACCAAATTCAAGAATTCCAATAACCCTTCGCCTCTCAAATTCGTGTCTGAAAGCTTCAAATCTAATCATAAACAATTCAATATACTCAATAGGAATCGTATGAATTAATTCCATATAAAATTACTAATATTCCGGATTAAAATCCGAAATTCCTTTTAAAAATTGACAGTGGGACCCACATTTCGAATCCCAGAAAAACTTACGAAATCCAAACACCCGTTCCGATACGAGTTCAACCATAAAAAAATTATCAAATTCCGACATCGGATGACCTTGCAAATCCTAAATTAAAGTTTTGAAGATTTCTACCATTTTCAACCCAATCTTTACGTATTTGAATTCAACAATCTTCCCACAACCTTATTGTTACAAGCATGTATAACTAATACTTTCACACCATAGAATCGTTCTCCTAATCCCCCATCTTTACCAAAAAATCGAAATTAAAGACTAGGGTATGGAATCCTTACCTCTTAGATGAAGATTTTGTGATTGGGTTCCTTGATTCTTGAAGATTGATGCAAGATTGGATGGTTTGAATGTTGGGTTTCCTCATTATCTCTCTAAAATGCTCTCGTCTCTCTCTAGAATGCTCAGAGAATCACCCCAAAATAAACCCCAAAGCCTATTTATCAAAATGGGGTCGGGTTATGAAAATAGGAAGATTAAGCCTCCGAAACAAGGTCTGCGATCGCATAATGCGTCGCAGAATGGGTATGCGGACCGCATACGTGTCGCATAACTCGGTGCCCAAAACTGGCAATTCTGGAGCACTATGCGACCAGTTTTGCGGTCGCATATCAAGTATACGGACCGCATACTTGATATGCGATCGCATAAGCGCTCCCACAGGAACGCATTTTTCCAGCTTTTGGTAATTAGATCATAACTTAGTGTAGGAATGTCCAAATGACGAACGGTTTGAAGAGTTAGAAACTAGACTCAAAGAGCTTTAAATTTATAAGTTATACACCATATAAATATTCATATATTGAGATGTATGATCGTCCAAATTAGAGTCTCGTGCATTCTCTTGGAAATTTAGTCTATTATGAAATTTTCCAAATTGGCTTGGACTTAGAACTTTCCTTAGGCCCCATATATCTTAAAATATGACTTGTACACTTATTATCATATCCAATTGGTATCCATCATATTAATCGACCTTGTCCGCACATAAAATAATATAATTATAACACGTCAACTTTCTAATTTCGCCAATATTCGTCGAATTGTTCTACGGACTAACAAATCCAAATCCGAACATACGCCTAAGTCCGAAATCATCATACGAGGCTATTGACATCATCAAATCTCCATTTCGAGGTCATTTTATCAAAAGTCAACTCTCTGGTCAACTCTTTCTATTTAAGCTTCGAAGTGAGAATTTTTCTTTAATTTGAATTCTGAATCTTCCGAAAACTAAACTTGACCACACACGCGAGTCATAATACCTAGTGCGAATCTACTCGAGACCTTAATTCACTGAACGTAGCATCAATTCTTAAAACGACAAGCCGGGTCGATACAGGCGGATTTTAGGATTTCTTCAAGAATAGTGAATTTGCTAAATTCATAAAAGAATTTCTTGTTTTGAATATAATTGGATATATTTACGTATCGATTGGTTAGTTTCGAGTCCTCGAGAGGAAAGTTTGGAGTTTCAGGCGCGTTCTTGGTCTGGGGAGTAGATTTGACACGAGGTGAGTCTCCTTTCTAACCTCGTAAGAGGAAACTATCCCCATGGGCGATTTGTATGCTATGTGTAATTGTTTTTTTGGGGGGGGAGTGCGTACGTACAAAGTGACGAGAGTCCGTACGTAGCGGTTATTATTGTTACGTCCGGGTGGTTAGGCCCACATCATGCTTTATATTCTTCCTTGTAATGAATTACATGTATGAATTCCTGATGTATATAGTATGATTCCTTGAGATTTATGAAATTTGATAAATTGGAAGAAAATGATTATTGAAAGGAAGTGTTAGTATTATTGTGTGTGCATGTGACCGCTTCGCAATTTACATTCCGCGAGCGGAGTGTGATTTCCCCCACTCTCATGGGAGCGGATAGTACGCCACGGCGGATTGAACGGTGCACTTATGGTTCGGGCCATTCGATCCTCGGCAGTGCACATATGGGATTATACTATGGTAAGAATGCACTTATGGGACGAGCCGTTCGATCCTCGGCAGTGCATAAATATTATTCTTATGACTCCGGCCGGTTGTCTTAATCCTGTGTGCGCATGACTATTTTGTACTGTTTCGTGGATATTGACATGGCAGATATTTGGGGGAAAAGAAAGCGGAAATTATTATTTACTTTCAGTATTTACTTGGATTCCTGTGCTTTATACGTATTTGCTGTTCACTGTCTTAAATGCCTACCATTGTTCATTATACCCTGTTATATTATACTGTTGGACCTTTGTGAGTGTCAAGTTGACCTCTCGTCACTACTTCTTCTAGATTAGACGGGATACTCACTGGGTACATATTTATTTATGTACTCATGCTACGCTTATGTACTTAATTGTACAGGTTCTGAGGCTGGTGCATCTGGTTATCATACCGGAGATAGATTTTGATATAGTGGATCTGACTTCACGGTGAGCTGCTTCTCCTGACGACCCTCAGTAGCACCATGGAGTTCCTTTTGCTTATTTCACGTCTATTTATTTCAGACAGTGGGAATTGTATATTTTTATCTTTTGTATATCCAGTTAGTATGGCCGTGGTACTCGCGACACTAGTTCCTGGCACACACGTAGTAGTTATCACGGATAATAGCATGTATGTATTTTTTGGCTCACGCCTCCTTACGGCTGCTTTTGGATTAAAACTGGTTAATTATCTTTCGATATTATGTTCCGAACCTTATAATTTGGTATATGATGAAATATTTAATCAAATAAGAAAGGACCCTTGGTTAGAAAAGTGTTGTCTTGCCTGACCCCGCTGTTGGGTGCCATCACGACCTGTGTTAGGATTTTGGGTCGTGACAGCAGTGGTCCGGCGAGAGCAGTGGGGAAATAGAGAAGGAGAGGGAAAGAGAGGGTTGGGGAAATTTTGGGGGAGATAATAAAAAAAAAGAAGGGAAAACCCGTTTTTGTCTCTATATTTAGGAAAAGCGACCAAAGTTGGTTGCTATTTTTGGTCTGTAAATAAGTTTTGACCATTTGACCAAAAATAGCGACCAACGTTGGTCGCTATTTTTTAAAAAAAATATTTTTTTTCTTTTTTGGTTTATAAATATCCTAAGCTATAAAAAAAATTATTATTAGATATAAATATTTATTTTATTTAACTAAAATTATTATAAATAATTATTAACTAGGTAATTAATTTTAATAGATTATAATAACATCAATGTAAAGTAATTTTTTAAGTTATATTTAAGTATATGAGTAATTTCATACACACGCATAAACTATATTGTAATTGATGATCAATCTTATACATTACTACGTACGAATAATAAATGAATTGATAAACCAATAAATATATATATATAGACACACACACACAAACACTTCACTATAATACTATAACTGTAACAACCCGACCGGTCGTTTTGAGATCCAGCGCGTCGTTTAGCAGTCGGGAGTCACGAACAGCTTCATTTCAGGTATATTGACTTCTGCATATGGTCAGAATTTAAATTCAGGAAGATCGGAGTTGAATTTAAAGGAAGATTCTCATTTTAGAAGTCTTAAGTTGAAGAAATCGAGTAAAACTGGAATTTTGAGTAAACGACCTCGGAATCAGGATTCGAGGGTTCCAGCAGGTTCGTATGATGATTTCGTACTTGGGCATATGTCCGGAACAGGTTTTGGATAACCCGGGAACAGTTCAGCGCATATTGTGGAAAGTCAGTATTTTAAGAAAATTTTCTAAGTTTGGCTTGAAGTACATTCCAATGATATTGAGGTCCGTTTGGGATTCCGAGTCTGGGAATAGCTCTGTATGGTGATTCTGGATTTGGGAGCGCGATCGGAAGTGAATTCGGATACTCGAAAGTCAACTTAAGGTCATTTGGCTAAAGATAGAAAACTGAAGGTTTTTGAAATATTCGACCGGAACTGGAAATTTTGATATCGGGGTCGGAATGTGATTCCGAAAGTTGGAGCAGGTCCGTAACGTCGAATATGACTTGCCTGCAAAATTTGAGGTCAACCGGACATGGTTTGATAGGTTTCGGCATCGGATGTGAAAGTTAGAAATTTCAAAGTTCATAAAGTTGAATTTTTGTGCGATTCGTGTTTTTGGCGTTGTTTGATGTGATTTGAGGCCTCGATTAAGTCCGTGATATGTTTCCAGACTTGTTGGTACATTCGAACGAGGTCCCGAGGGGCTCGGGTGAGTTTCAGGGTGGTTTCAGACCATTTCTAGGCCATTTTTAACTGCTGGTTTTTGGCTACAGTAGTGTTCTACGCGATTGCGGGGAATTGGTCGCGATCGCGCTGAGTAAAATGTGAGAAACGAGCCAGTGAATCGCGATCGCAGAAACCCTTTCACGATAGCGTAGAGTAAATGTTCTGTTGCACTGACTCGACTTTGGAGGCTCATATCTCACAATCTATAAGGAATTTTGAGATGGTATAAAAATGAAAGTTGTATCTCTTTGTGTCTAGTTTCTAGAAATGTAAACCACTCATGATTTGGATTTGCCAGACTATATCTAGTCATATATAAGGAATTGGAAGATGACCAACACATGAAAGTTATAGATCTTTGAGTCTAGTTTTTAGAACATTTAACCATTTGTCATTTGGAGTTGTGTGCGAAAAGTTATGACTATTCTAGTGGAGGCTGTCGGGGCAGGCTGGGCAATTGTTCTCCGCGATCGCGAAGAGAAAATTTTGGGCTAGAAAATTTTTTCTCCGCGATCGCGATGAGTAAATACCTGGGCAGAATGATATTTTAGCAGGTTTAGCTCATTTTTCTTCATTTCTTCATGACTATGGCCGGATTTTGAGAGCATTTCAAGGAAGATTTCAACCAAGCTTCAGAGGTAAAGATCATTCTACTTATTTCTAAGTTAAATACAAGATTATATCATGGATTAGAACATGAAAAATAGGGAAAAATTGTGGAAAAATTTGTATTTTAAAGAAAACCAAGAAATTTGGAAATTTGGATTGTAGCCACGAATTTAGCATGAGTAATTGAGTAAAATGTGTTATTGAATTAGTAAAGCTTCGGGTAGGGATTTTCTTCAAGAAATTTTGAGGTCCGGGCACGTGGGTCTGAGGGCATTTTGGTCATTTCATAGAGTCGGGCTGAGGAACTTTGTAATTTGAATTAGTTATGATCTATTGAGTATATTTTCATTGAATTATCGTTATTTGAATAGTTGGGAGCGTGCGCATCCATTTTTAGTCGTCGTAGAGGCTTGGAAGTCGGTGATGAATCTTCGGAGCAAGGTGAGTCTCCTTTCTAACCTCGTAAGAGGGAAATTGTCCCTCTAGGTAACCTTGTTTGCTATGTGATCTTGTTGGGGGCTGCGTAGGCACCGAGTGACGAGAGTCCGTACGTAGTGGCTATTACTGCTTCGTCCGGGTAATTAGAACACATCATGTTCATTGTTTTTCTCTGTTGTAACATAGATATGACTTGTATACTTGTGTGATTGGTATTGTTGTCTTTGAACGTTGTGATATTTGGCTTGACTTAAGAGTGATGATTGATTATATTATGGGATCGGGTCGTACGCCACGACAGAGTGATGATTGATTATATTATGGGAACGGGTTGTACGCCACGGCAGAATGATGATTGATTATATTATGGGATCGGGCCGTACGCCACGGCAGAGTGATGATTGATTATATTATGGGATCGGGTCGTACGCCACGGTGAGATTGAGACTACCAGGGTGGGATCGGGTCGTACGCCACGGCGAGATTGAGACTACCAGGGTGGGATCGGGTTGTATGCCACAACGAGATTGAGACTACCAGGGTGGGATCGGGCCGTACGCCACGGCGAGATTGAGACTACCAGGGTGGGATCTGGCCATACGCCACGGCGAGATTGAGTACCATATGGGAGCGGGCCATACGCCACGGCGGATACCAAACTTGTTTGATTTGATATTGTTATTTGATGCTGGATATTGATGTACTTGATTTTTTTTTACTTGCCTACAATTTTCCTTACATCCTGCTTACTTTATTACTGTTGGACCTTAGTGAGTATCGAGTCGACCTCTCGTCACTACTTCTTCGAGATTAGACGGGATACTCACTGGGTACATATATGTATATGTACTTATACTACACTTTCTGTGCATTTTGTTGCACAGGTACCTTTATAGTACAGTGATTGACTTGGAAGACTTATATGGGCTGCATTCATCCAGAAGCGTTCCACAGCTGCCGGAGTCTCCCTTCTGTGTACTTACATTTTATATTTATTGCTTTTGTCCAAATTTGTTTTCGGACAAGCGTTGTATAATTGTATAAATCCTTAGAAATTGCTCATGGACTTGTGTCACCGGGTTCTGGGGATGTCTTGGTATTTCTTTTCTTTACTAAGTTGGTTTTCTTGCCATATTTAAATTACGGAATTTATTTATTTAATAATAAAAATGCAAGAAGAGGCTTCGATTCTAAAATGTTAAGCAGTAAAGTGTTCCAATTGATTAAGGTGTCGGCTTGCCTGACAGTGGTGTCCGGCGCCATCACAACCCATAGATTTTGGGTCATGACAATAACGTATATATAACTTATTATACTATATGTTAGAATGTGTATATATATAACACACACGTCATGTTGCTTTAACTACATATATAGCATGTTATAGTATATGATAGTAGTATTTATTATTTGTATTATAACAGAGTTAATGAATTACATTCATTCATCACTAGGTTATAAGTCGATGAATCAATTTTAACAGATTAATTGTTATAGGTCACGACATTTTGTTTTTAATATTCAACGATGCATCTGAGTAGGTTATAAGTCGATGAATCAATTTTAACAGATTAATTGTTATAGGTCACGACATTTTGTTTTTAATATTCAACGATGCATCTGAGTAGGTTATAAGTCGATGAATCAATTTACAATGGTATAAATTCCTAAAATAACCTGACCCTGTGTTACTAGCGCTTCATGTATATATATATATATATATATATATATATATATATATATATATATATATATATATATATATATATAGAGAGAGAGAGAGAGAGAGAGAGAGAGAGATAAGAACATGAAGCGCTAGGAACACATGTCGGGTTATTTTAGGGATTGATACATATATACGGCTATCAAAGTGTGTGTGCATATATATATATATATATATATACACACACACACACACTCTTCACTGTAATACTATAATGTATATATAACTTGTTATAGTATATGTTAGTGTGTGTATACATATAACACACACACTTCGTGCTGCTTTAACTACATATATAGCATGTTATAGTATATATGATACTGTATTCATTATTTGTATTATAACAGACTTAATGAATTTGTCACGACCCAAAAATCACAGGTCATGATGGCACCTAACTTGACCCAGGTAAGCCAATTAATAAAATAAACACCCAAATAAACTTATCGAAAATTAAATTAGGATTTATCAGAACTTTCACAATTTTACCCAAGATCTGGTAGTACGAATCATGAGCTTCTAAGACTTAGAATATACAAAGCTGGTATGAATAAATACACGTTCTATTTGAAACTACATGAACCGAATAATAATGTCTAAAACTACCAAGGATAAGTGGCAGCTTCTATATAGAAGACACGAACGTCTTCAGGGTCAGACCCCAACTTTTTTAGCAGCTCTGCTCCAATAGTCTACACAGAGTGTGCAGAAGTGCAGTATCAGTACAACCGATCCCATGTACTGGTAAGTATCTTGACTAACCCATTCTAAGTAGTGACGAGACTTTTAGTTAAAAGATACTCATTAATAAACACTATAATGTAAACTAACAAATAGAACCAAAAGACAGAATAATATAATAGAGTACACCATGCGACTGCAACAGGAATAAACGAGTATCAGAAAGAATCACAATTTAACAGTTTCCAACATCTCAACCGGCCCATTCCTTAAAACGAAAGCCCATGAACCACAAAAATCACCTCATATACTTTCATAGTGTGATAAAGTACTCAGACATCAAGTCTAACGGCACGACAACACCCTTCGTGCATTTATTTCATCCTCAACATATATGTATAAAATAGTATCAACCAAATGATAGAAATATCGACAATAGATATGACAAGGAAGGGAAGTATGCAAGCAGTAATAATAACCAAGAATGTACAGAAGACATCAGTAACAGAACATGATTTTCCCAAGTTAACAAGTAAGGATATGAAGGACTAGCACAGTGTAAGACTTATTGTGATGACCCAAAAGGTCGTCCTAAGTAATTCCAGCTAAATCTGTGTTCCGAGGCCTCGAAAGCCTTCATTAATCTCACCTCGATATGCATGCACAGATCGGGCAGGTAGCCGGGAAGCTTCCATGTGAAAATTTTATTTAAAAAATGGGATTTTTGAATTGAAAAATTGAATAAAGCTGACTATGGTCAACATTTTTGGTAAACGGATCCGGACCCGTGATGTGACAGTCCCGTAGGGTCCGTAGGAAAATATGGGACTTGGGCGTATGCCCGGAATCGAATCCCGAGGTCCCAAGCCCGAGAAATAAATTTTTAAAGAAAATTGCTTTCTGAAAATAATAAAGGCTTATGAAAGTGAATAATTATGTGAAAACCTTGTTACCGGGTCCGTGTTATAGTTCCGGGGCCCGGAACAGGTTTATTATATGTTGTTTGTCCTATCAGTGAGTTTTGGTGTAAAACGGGTTTGATTTGATTGGTTTCGGATCCAAGTGAGGAAAAATGGAGTTAATGAACTTGTGGGGTTTCTAAAGAATTTGAAATGTGGCTTGAGAGGTGATTTTATGTTCCCGAGGTACGAATGATATTTCGAGACCGGGAATAGTTGCGTTGTGTCGTTTATAACTTATCTGCAAAATTTGAAGTCATTCCGAGTGGTTTAGGCCGGTTC
>ML286341.1:9391-40528 GCA_005239495.1 Nicotiana undulata | reverse complement strand
ATAAAATAGTGAGATCATAATCTTTTAACAATTCAAGCCATCTCCGCTGTCTCAAGTTAAGGTTCCTCTGCTTAAGAAAATACTGCAGGCTGCGGTGGTCAGTATAAACCTCAGAAGATACACAATATAGATAATGCCGCCATATCTTCAAAGCATGAACAATCGCTGCCAACTCCAAATCGTGCACATGGTAATTCTTTTCATGAACCTTCAGCTGTCGCGAAGCGTAAGCAATAACCCTGCCATCCTGCATCAGCACACACCCCAACCCGACGTGTGAAGCGTCGCAATACACGGTATATATCCCAGAACCGGAAGGCAATGACAGAACTGGTGCTGAGGTCAAAGCTGACTTAAGCTTCTGAAAGCTCGCCTCACACTCGTCGGACCACCGAAACGGGACATTCTTCTGAGTCAATCTGGTCAGTGGGGCTGCAATAGAGGAGAACCCCTCCACGAATCGGCGATAATAGCCTGCTAGGCCCAAGAAACTCCTGATCTCTGTAGCTGAAGTAGGACGCGGCCAACTCTGAACCGCCTCAATCTTCTGAGGATCAACCTTGATACCTTCCCCGGATACCACATGCCCCAAATATGCCAGGAAATCTAACCAGGACATACAATTTTTGTTCCCGCAAGGTCTGGAGCACAACTCTCAAGTGATGCTCATGTNCCTATTCATCAAGTCCATGAAGGCTGCTGGGGCATTGGTTAAACCAAAAGACATCACCAGGAACTCATAATGGCCATACCTGGAATGAAATGCAGTCTTCGGAACATCTGAAGCTCGAATCCTCAACTGATGATAACCTGATCTCAAGTCAACCTTAGAAAACACACGAGCACCATGTAACTGATCAAACAAATCATTGATGCGCGGTATAGGATACTTATTCTTAATGGTAACCTTATTCAGCCGGCGGTAGTCAATGCACATCCGTATAGACCCATCCTTCTTCTTCACAAATAAGACTGGAGCACCCCACGGCGACACACTCGGCCTGATGAACCCTTTCGACAACAACTCCTCAAGCTGCTCCTTCAACTCCTTCAGCTCGTTAGGAGCCATACGGTAGGGGATGGAAATAGGCTGAGTATCTGGAGCCAAATCAATACAAAAGTCAATATCTCGATCTGGAGGCATGCCTGGAAGATCCGAAGGAAACACATCCGGGAACTCTCGAACAACAGGCACCGAATCAATGGTAGGAGACTCGGCGGTGCTACTGGAATGAAAACAAAAATCACAAATTCTTTGATCCGCCGTGGCGTACGACCCGCTCCCTTATGTTTCACAATTTCATTTCAAATCTGCCGTGGCGTACGTCGCGTTCCCATATATTTCACAATTTCATTTCAAATCCGTCGTGGCGTACGGCCCGCTCCCAGATGTTTCATAATTTAAATGACCCTCAGAAGAACGACACGATGCAAAACATAATTTCGTAGTAAATATAGCATTACAATAAATCATATGAGCATTTCAACGAAAAGAAAGAAACATATCTAAGGCATTACAAGAAAAACACACAAGGCATGATGTGGGCCTAACTACCCGGACATAACTATAATAGCCGCTACGTACAGACTATCGTCACTTGGCGCGTATGTATCCCCCAAAAAAGTTAAACATAGCATATACATCACCTATGGGGACAATTCCCTCTTACAAGGTTAGAAAGGAGACTCACCTCGTGTCAAATCTACCCCTCGGACCACAATTGCGCCGGAAACTCCAAACTCTATACCAGAGGACTCGCAACTAGTCAAAAGGTATACAACAACATCAATGCATGTACAATGTGATAACTTATCCTATTTATTCAATAAAATCGCTATTCTTGAAGAATTCTCAATTTCCAACCCCGGCCTCTCATGGTCAAATTCCGGAAATTTTCGAAGGAATGAACTACCCGAAGCCTAAGGATCGTAATTACATAATTTATTTAGGAATTTTTGGCTAAAAATGAAGTTTAACTATTTTCCCAAAATCCCACTTTTTTCTATCAATTCCTATGAATTTTAAGATAATTGGAAGAGGATTTTATTTGAATTTGATGTTAAAAGTCATGAAAACGGACTAGGAATCACTTACCTTGATTAGTTTGAACTTGGGCAGTCTTTTCCCTAGCTTGGAGGAGCTCTAATGGAGGTTGGGTATTGAATAATGAGGAAGAATCCAGTAATTGGACATTTAAGTACTGCCCAGGAAAACCTTCACTGCGATCGCGACAAGGGGCCTACGATCGCGAAGGCCAACTGGCCAGACCCCTGTGATCGCCGCAGAGGTCTTGCAATCGCGAAGAACAATTGGCAAGACTTCTGCGATCGCGGCAGGGGTCCTGCGATCGCGTAGAACAAACTCATCCAGCCCAGACGCTACTCAATGTGATCGCAAGAAAAGGGCTGCGATCGCGAAGGTGTGGAACCCTGACCTATGCGATCGCAAAGGGGAAGCTGCGATCGCATAGAGCAATCAATAGCCCAGCAAAAATCCTTCTCCGCGATCGCAGAGAAGGAAACCAGATAGCAGATTTTTCTGGTTTTCCAACTTAGCTCCCGGGGGTCTAAAACACCCCCGAGCCCCTCGGGACCCTGTCCAAAATCACCGACACGTCTGTATTCATGATATGGAATCGCTCGAACTTCCGGAACATGAAAAGCAACAATGGAACTCGAAATCAACCCCCAAAACCAAATTAATCAAACTTAAGAATTTTGAAATTCTAGAATTCACTTCAACGCGCCGAACCGGCCTAAACTACTCGGAATGACTTCAAATTTTGCAAACAAGTTATAAATGACACAACGGAACTATTCCAGGTCCGGGAACATAAAATCACCTTTCAAGCCAAATTTCAATTTCTTTAAAAAAAACCTCAAAACTTCATTAACTCCAATTTTCCTCATTTTGATCCGAACCCAATCAAATCAAGTCCGTTTCTTTCCAAATTTCACAGATAACTTATATAACACATATTGAACCTGTTCCGGGCTACGAAATCATAATACGGGCCCGGCAGCACAGGTTTCACATCAAGGTTCATTTTCATAAGCCTTTAATATTTTCATAAAATAATTTTCTTTAAAAATTCATTTCTCGGACTTGGGTCCTCGGAATTCGATTCCGGGCATACGCCCAAGTCCCATATTTTCCTACGGACCTTCCGAAACTGTCGGATCACAGATCTGGGTCCGTTTATAAAACATGTTGACCAAAGTCAACTTTATTCTATTAATTATCACAAATTTAACTTTTAATCAAGTTTTTCACGTAAAGGCTTCCCGGCTACGCGCCTGGGCTGCGCACGCACATCGAGGTGAGATTAATGGAGGCTTTCGAGCCTCGGAACACGGTCCAAATTAGATGCACATAAGATGAACCCTTTTTGGGTCATCACACTTGTTACCTGTTTTGTTGCTAAATCCAATTTATAGGTGAGGTGACGAGTACCTATATGTTGTGGTCAGGTCAGAGCATGCGAGTGAAAGTGAATTCTTGTTATTTTTGTTGTTGTAAAGCCTATTACTTATGATTATCGTTGTTATTGAAATTTTGGAAAGTTAAAATCCGGTTCCACTAAGATGGTTAATATTGTGAGCATTGCATTGAGATTTAAACGACAAATGATGATAAAAGCTATGATGAAATACTTATTTCTTGTGAAATCCCTCTTGTATGGTGTTATTGATTCTGTGATTGGCGAGGAAGAGTGTAAATCACAAAGGGTGATCTTGTGCATGCATATTCATATTCATATTCATGTTCATTACATGGTGAGGATGAGGATGAGATTAAAAGCACGAAGGGTGATGTCGTGCATTCATATTCATATTCATTACATGGTGAGGATGAGAGTAAAAGCACGAAGGGTCGAACGACACGAGCCATAGATGTATCTATTATATTGCCAAGGCGAACGACTCGGTCCCATAAGAATAAGAAGCTTGATGGGTCCTTGATCCTACTCACGTGTGATGACTCAAAGGGTCATTTTATGAATTAAGACACTATTCAAGGCTCGTTATCTTGAAAAAGACTAATTTTTATTACCTCGATTCGTGTGCTCAGTCTGGACGTGAATCCGGAAAGCTTTTATGTGAAAATATGAGAAATAGTAATTTTTAGAGTTAAAATTTGATTTTTAGTTGACGTTGGTCAATATTTCGGGTAAACGGACCTGGATTGGTGTTCCGACAATCCCGGTAGGTCAGCAGTAAAATATGAGACTTGGGCGTATGCCCGGAAGTGAGATCCCTAGCTTTAGAAACTAATTTTTGAAGAAAATTGTTTTGCTCGTTATTATAGGAAATAAAGAAATAAAATAATATGTTAAATTGTTGGTATCGGGGAGGTATTTTGGTTCCGGAGCCCGAAAGAAGTTTGTTGTGATATTTAAGTCTTAACTGTGAAGTTTGATGGGAATCGGAGTGGATTTGATGTGATTTGGACGTCTTGTTGAAAAGTTAGACTTGCGTGCATGTTTGGTTTGGAGCCCCGAGGGCTCGGGTTAGTTTTGGATAGGCTATGGTGTGTTTAGAATTAGAAAAATCTACCCAACTGATATCTTGTGTTGGCAAGCCTCTGATCTCGCATTTGCGAGATCAGGCTTTGCAAATGCGAAGTCCTGGGCCAACCTCAGATCTCGCAAATACGAGATTTCTGGCCGCAATTGTGAAACATCCATATGTCGCAAATGCGACAATTTCATCGCATTTGCGATGGATGCGAAATTTCGAAGGGTTCGCAATGAACGCAAATACGATACCCGCAACCTATTAAAACAGATTTCAGATGGGGTTTTCACCTCCTTTTCAATTCTCTCAAACCCTAAACCTCCATAGGCAGTTTTCCAAAGACCCAAACTTATCCAAATCATTGGTAAGTGATCTTTAACTAATTTCTTTCATTCCGTAACAACTTTTAACAATAATTCAACCTAGAATCTAGAGTTTTCATGGTGCAAATTGGGATGTTTTGGTAGAACTTAGAAATTTCAAAATTTGGAAATTTAGACCTCAATTTTTTGTCGGATTCCAAAACCAATTGCACATCCGGGCTCAGGGGAGAATGGGTAAATGGGTTTAGGTCCGAACCTCGAGTTTAGACCAAGCGGGCCCGGGGTCGATTTTCATATTTTGTTGGAAAACTTAGGAAAACCATGGTTTTGCATTAAAGTTAGCACATTTAGCATTAATTAAGGATAATAAACTCAATTATGATTAGATACGAGTGAGTTGAAGGAAAATTCTAAGGGAAAAGTTGTGATTGAGAAGTAAGTGGCCTGCGAATTCGAGGTAAGTGTTGTGTCTAACCTTAGTTTGAGGGAATAGGTATTACTTGTTACCTTTTTTGTTGCTAAATCCAATGTATAGGTGACGTGACGAGTACCTATATGTTGTGGTCAGGTCAGAGCGTTCGAGTGAAAGTGAGTTCTTGTTATTTTTGTTGTTGTAAAGCCTATTACTTATGATAATCGTTGTTATTGAAATGTTGGAAAGTTAATATTCCGGTTCCACTAAGATGGTTAGTATTGTGAGCATTGCATTGAGATTTAACGATAAATGATGATAAAAGCTATGATGAAATCCCTCTTGTATGGTGTTATTGATTTTGTGATTGGCGAGGAAGAGTGTAAATCAGAAAAGGTGATGTCGTACATGCATATTCATATTCATATTCATATTCATTACATGGTGAGGATGAGTATGAGATTAAAAGCACGAAGGGTGATGTCGTGCATTCATATTTCACTCATTATGCATTTTATTTCTTGTTTGGTGAGGCTGAGAGTAAAAGCACGAAGGGTGATGTCTTGCATTCATTTTCATATTCATTACATGGTGAGGATAAGAATAAAAGCACGAAGGGTGATGCCTTGCATACATATTCATACTCATTACATGGTGAGGATGAGGATGAGAGTAAAAGCACGAAGGGTGATGTCGGTCATTCATATTCATTATGCACTTTATTTATTGTTTGGTGAGGCTGAGAGTAAAAGTACGAAGGGTGATGCCGTAAAACTTCCATTTCTACTTTAATCGCTCAAGTTAGTTAGTTTCTCATTGTTTATATCCGTCTTTGGTTGTTTCAATCCTTACGATAAGATTCCCCACAGCATTCCCCCTTCTCTTTGTTTGTTATTTGTAAATTCTTTACTTGCTGTTATTTCTGCTAGCATCTTTTTATATCTCCAGGTTTTATGTGGTATCATGTGCTAGCCTCGTCACTACTTCGCCGAGGTTAGGCTCGGCACTTACTTAGTACATGGGGTCGGTTGTACTGATACTACACTCTGCACTTCTTGTACAGATCCAGGTACTGGTCAGAGTTAGGAGATATTAGTAGCTGACGTCATTTACACGGAGACACGAGGTAGATATGCTGGCGTCCGCAGATTCCTGGAGTCTTCCCTTAATATTTAGATTGTTGTTTTACTTTTTTCGAAACAGATACATATTTCTTCCAGCCCAATTACTTGTAGTATTCTTAGTAGTTCGTGAATTGTGACACAAGACCCTGAGTAGTTATATATTTAGTTCGTGGTTCTGTTTATTTATTTGGTTATTACCTGTGAAATTATTTATCGAAGAATATTAGATTCAGTACTCATTATGAAATTGTTCTATTGTGCTTAAGTAAACTTGTAAAAGAAAAGGTTAGTTAAGTTCTAATATTGGCTTGCCTAGCAAGTGTGGTGTTAGGCTCCATCATGATCCCTAGGGTTGGGAATTTGGGTCGTGACATCACAAATAGACCTGTGATTTATAAATTTTTAAAAAAACCTTTCGATGAAAACGTATAACGTGAGAGAAATTCGTAAGAGGAGTATAATTATATCGAGGCTAATGATGAAGCCCGTCGAATCTCTACAACAGTAAGTCTATCACTCTACACTAATCTAGACTCAAGTCGCAACATAAAATAAATGAATTTAATAGGTAAGAGACAACTCAAATAGTACACTTATAGGACTGCGGGAACCTAAGTCTACCCAGACATAACATGAATCTAGCTACGTACTGACTCTCATCACCTCGTGCATACGTAGCCTCCCACAACAAGTAGCACATAACAAATACATCACCTTGGGGTTGTTTCCTCTTCACAGAGTTAGACATGAGACTTGCCTCGCTCCCAAAGTTCTATAACTAGCTCCAAAGCCTCTCTAATATCTCGAATCGATGCTTGTCGATCCAAAACTAGTCAAACAAGGTGCAAACTAATCAAAATATACTCCAATGCTCATAATAATTCAATTCATAATAATTCCCAACTCCGCTCGATAAGTCTATAAAATCAACCCTCGAGCCCACGCACCCGGTTATAGAAAAATTTTGAAGATAAAATTTACCCATAACACCACAAACTAAAATATATAATTTATTCCATATTCCATGTCCAATTTCGTTGTAAAAATCCAAAAATACCAAATTCTAGTTTTTTTTTACCAAAATCTCAAATTTCTATGTTTAAATCCATATACAAACTATGTATTTAACTTGTAATAGGTGGGAATCACATACCGTGTGTTGCTTGCTGAAAATCTCCCCTTGAAGCTCTCAAAAATCTCCCCAACAAAGAGAAAATGAAATAAAATGGGCCAAATCCCACTTTTAAAAGAACACCTCTACCTAGACGACCTCTCACATCTGCCGAACAATAGGCGCTACTCCGGAAACTTCCTCGCAAATGCGGCTTCCCCCAAGGCCATCACTCTCTTCTTCTGCGGCCAAACAACCGCAAGTGCACATCTGCTTCTGCGAAAAACCTCCGCATCTTCGGACTCCCCACCTCGAGCACCACTCCAAACCTGCGCGCCCATGACCTCACCTGCGGCTCTGCAGGTTCGCTACAGCACTCGCACCTGCGATCGACCAGCCCAGGCCACTTCCGCTTCAGTGCTCCTCTGCCCGCATCTTCGAGCCCGCAGGTGCGGCATATTCCTCGCACCTGCGAATCCCATCCAGCTTACTTCCTACCGCTTCTACGACACCAGGGCCACTTCTGGGGTCTTGGCACTTGTCCAAACATACCAATACATCCCCAAATAAAATATGAACATAGTCGAAGCCTTAATCCACGTCAAACAACATCAAAATCATGAATCACACCTCGAATCGAACTTATATAATTTCGAATTTCAAAATTATATATCTTGCGCCGAAACGTACCAAATCAATTCGGAATGACTTTAAATTTTGCATATGAGTCATAAATGACATAACGAAGCTATTCAAAGGCTCGAAACCCCAAACAAACATAGATAATATCAAAATCCACTTCAAACCAAACATATGAAATTATTAAACCTCTAAAATACAAACCTTCCATAAGCGCTGAAATTCTCTGGGATGGTCCGATACTCAACCGAACATAGGCCTAAGTCCGAAATCATCATACAAACTTATTGGAACCTTGAAACCCGAATTTGGAGTTCTTTACTCAAAAGTCAAATATTAGTCAATTTTTCCAACTTAAAGCTTCCTAAATTAGAATTTTCTTTCCAAATCAACTCTAAACTTCCCGAAATTGAATTCTGACCACACGTACAAGTTATAATACCTGAGGTGAACCTACTCAAGGCCTCAAACCGATGAATGATGCACTAGAGCTCAAAATGATCGGCCAGGTCATTGCATTATCCCCCACTTAAACATACGTTCGTGCTGTAGCGTGAAAAGGACTACTTCGGAGTGTCCAAAATCACTATTTATCACCTCGTGTACCTACCGGTGCCACGACAATCTAGTTGAACACATTAGCTCGAGTCAAACTGAAGATCCTCCCGTTTATTTAGTCAATAAGCCTTAGAACCAAATTCCAACCACTGAATTTCTCTATAAGACTGATTCGAACATATGAACATTGTATCAATCACTACACACCGTACCAAAACATTATCATATACCTTTGCTGAATTCGCATCATTGCGCAACATAATTCACATGCCCATAATACAATCTCCAACTACACTAGCTAAAATTTGACGAATCTAATGCCCGCAATACATTTCATGACACATATATGTCCTGTTCCAACTCTCAAAATATTGCCACGGTGGCAGAGATGTGTAGAATTAATAACCACCCTCCTAATCAGCATTTCATAAATCCTCTCCTCCTGACAAGGACCATTACCTCATTCTGAACTAATAACAATATTTGCTCTTAAATATACCTTATACAAATCTGATTGCACAAATTAACTACTTTGGCAATGAATCACCTCAAACACTTACCAAGATCTTATGCTGCATTATCAAAGCGCCAACAAGCTAACACTCGAATATAACTCATAAGGAAGAATGCAATTGGACAGGGAATTACCCAGCCTGCGTAATGAATGAAACAGTCAAATAGATTCTATGAACCTACCTCATGTATGAAAAACAAGACAAACAAAATAAGTGTAAGGAACGATGCTCAACATCTCGTTGTTGCGGCGTGCAACCCGATCCGACATGACACTGTTGTGGCGTGCAACACGATCCTAACATGACAATGTTGGGCGTGCAACCCGATCCAAACAATATACCCATGGAGGTGTGCCACCCGATCCGCACATAACAATAAAAAGGAAAACTCACACATCAAGATGCAACGCTTATACTTATGAAATGCCCGAATATCGACCACAAGCATGCCAAGTGCATAATACAAATCCTAGGGAGACGGATAGCGCAATACGCTACGAAACCCGATCACAAATAAGGTGCAATAAATGACCTGCATCTTGAGATCCATCTTGCTCACATAACACCACAAGCTACACGGGGCCTCAACACGTGTGCGAATAATCAAGTCGTCTCACAACCCACATGGCACAATATAGATTTACATGGAATAGCTAACGACGGGAATAAAATCCAATGCCCGACGCATCTTCCGTAAGGAATGCTATGACGAACGAACCCATATGACCTGAAGAAGAGCACACACTCACATTAGACCCACGAATGGACCTCACACGATTCTGATCATGCCATACCGGGCCAACAACCTTCAAGGATCCACAATGGACATATTCATGACACCTCTAAGTAGGCATCCAATCCGGAAAAAAACCCCAACAGTCCACAACCAAAGGAATAAAGTGTCTTTCAGGCATAAACTCTCACATTAACGATAATACCATAATCTTCATGCATGGTTTCAATCTTAAACAATATAATGACTAACATGTCACACTCATACAGTTTCCCAGTGGGGTAAGCTCCCACAACCTTCCGCCCAGGTAGCAAAGTCCGCACATCCATACCACAAACCGTACTAATTGTGTAAAGCTCATCAAGAATCCGCAAATCAATACACAATGCTCCTTCCACAGAACACTATTCCTGGGCGACACTAGGATAATGTGAGCTTGCTCTGAACATCTAACTCTTCCCGGCTCATCCTATCTCGTGACATTCTTGTCGACACGGAACCGCAACCTTGATCCTCAACCCTCAAATTCCTGTGCCGCTCACTGCACCTATCATGTCGCTACGCGATAATACGCATATTCACCATAACACTTGAACTACTAGTGTAATAAACACTTCATTGGCTAGGAATCTTTCACTTAGCTTCTTGTAGAAGGACCAATGCAACACACAACTGAATTCCCAAATCATAACAAAAAAAAAAAAAACAAACCTCAAGTTGTGATCTAAACCGCTATGACTCTTCCGAAATCCATTTACACAATCAAGCCATTTGAATCAAATACCTCCAAAGTAAATCAAGTGATGGTGGCTGTCAAGCCCGCACGTACAACCACAAACCACATGTATAACTTCACACGATGAAGTAAGTAATCATTGCAATAATCATGCTGATTTAACCACTACTAACCGACCTAACGTTTTTCAATTTACTCTGGACATACCATAGAAATAATAATAGCTCCATTAAAAAACATAACGAACTAAATCTGCACTCATCCATAGTGACCCGCATCACGAGACCACATCGTCTCAATACTCACGATCCATCTCATACTCTCCTTACGCGCACAATAGAATCTCCAACAGATACATCCATTCTACAAGACCTTCCAAAAATCCGAAGCTATTTCTTCCTTTCTTCCAATAGTGCACTGCATACCGAACGATGACATAGAACATTCCATGCTCCATTTGCAATCCACTGTGAAAACTCAGTCCTTAACCACACAACGAACCCCAAATCCTTACGCACTACTCTTTTAATTCTTGAGCCCACTAGGACCATTTTTTAGAGTCACACAATCTGACCTGATCCCAAATATTATAAAAATTCAACACTTTGCTAGCACATGAAAGCCCTCTCAAAAAAGAAACTAGCTAGATTATTTTCCTTGTACATTACATCCACAAGAAGCATAAACTGTGAGTCTTCCCAAAATCTGCACCTCAATCAATAAGGCGAAGTATAATACACATTCACTAGGTTCTTTTATTGAATTACCCCCGATGTTCTCTTTTCTTGGTCATAATTGATCTACCAATGCACCAATAATTAAAAACTGCACAAGCCGACAACCACGAGATCCAATCGTAGACGCTGGGCTCCCCCACTTAGCTTTAAGCTATCATCACATAATGTGGAGCCCGCAATGATTCCTTCTTCTTAATTACCATGATCTTGTACCGTTAACCTGCAAAATTTCTCAAAGTCTTTTGTTAAGCTCTTCATGAACATTCTGAATCATCAATCACCATCACATATTCGACCTCTTACCGGTTAGCAAGTAGTATTCTTCGTAGAAGCTTCATCAACATCATGCAACCACTAACTTGCTCACATGAGATAACCTATATGTGGAATTCCATGCTGGCATCTTCCTACGACACTACACTGGGTACAACTACTACGAAGTTAGTAAACCCTCCCAAGCCCACACTCTTCACCGGCTGTACAATTTTATTCATTCCCAATTGACATCGACCAAACATCTAACAATACGCTCCAAACTCGAAGTCATGTTGCATCCCATAATTATAGTCAAGTTTTCACACCCCTCTTCATTTCAAGAAAACTCCTTCCTCCCATACCCCATCTTCCTTTATACAGTAGTGACTATCCCAAATAAAATCCGTAGATCCAAGTCACCTTCCATCACAATTCCCAAACCGCTGTATACTTTCTTAAGGCACGCGTCTATCCTACGACAGAATCCATAAACTAATCTGCCACTCTTACTTCGGCTAAACCGTCTCCTTTAAGAAACTTTTCGACCTCTACTTTTAATACTTGAAACGCTAGTACTTCAATCATCGCGAGACACTTCATGCCATGTCCTTCCTCATACTTCGCTACCCAAAGGTTGCATCAAATCAGAATCCATCTTTGTAGCACATGAACCAATAAATTGCTACCAACTCTAAGCCTCCTCGAAGATAATCTTTCTCGACCCATCAACATTAAAAACACTGAATCGATTCTAAAATGACTACACACCACCATCCTCTTAGGCACTATTTCACCACACCCTGCCCAAAGGCAAATCGAAGAAAACCATAACACTTGCATACCATAATGCGTTAAAACAAGGACGACGACACCACACCACACCACAAATGAAAATTCCACCACGCTCAAAAATATCAAGTCTCGTTACTCCATCAACCAAATCCTAAACATCGATAGTCCGATTGTCCTTCCTTTGCTTGATATAAATGTTGAACCTCCAAATCATGCACTAAGAAATCCTCTTTTCAAGCCATTCATTGCCGCAGTCCATAAATAAGCACCCTACCATTTACATCAACACCGCGTGATAACCACTTATGAACATCATAACAATACGTGCATAGCCTCAAAACCCAAGAAGTGCATATAGTGAACTGAAATGACAGAATGTCCTTCCGCAAGGTGACAATAATAGCTTGCCCGAACACGTAGGGAAAAGCATCTTGCACCACGTCTGCAGTACTAATAAAACTACTCGATGCCCAATTGATAACTAGCGCTTAGTGTCCCATAAGATTGAGTAGGAAGGAAATAAAGGCATAAGTCTCAAAGGAATCAAACCGCACGATAAAGGAATCAAGAAAAGAAGTGCTCCTAACTACCTTGTAGCCTCTCCGTGATAAGTACATACATCTCCGTACCGATCCGCAAGACTCTAACGCACTTGCTCATGACTTGTTAGACCCAAGTGAACCTAACGCTCTAATACCAAGCTGTCACGACCCAAAATCCACCATAGGTCGTGATGGCGCCTAATGCCGCTGTCAGGCAAGCCAAAAGTGATTGATCAAATTAATTACTCATTATAGTAATTTGAAATCATAATTTTTATTAATTAAATAGTAAGAAATAGAATATACACTGTAAATGAAAATATTTACACGAACTACAATAATGGACAACCCATAGGAACCCCCAAAACCCGAAGTCACAAGGGCTTGAGAATCGACTAGGAAATATAATGAAATACAACATCTGTCTAGAATACAAAATAGACATGAGAATATAAATAACTCTAATGGAGACTATACAGGCTGTGGATCATAACATGGAGTACAGCTCACGGTGAAGTCCCTGCAATAGCCGTGCCTTTGCGCCCAAAAGGCCACATAACATATATTTACCTGCACAATAAGTGCAGCATGAGCACGTAAATCAATGCGTACCCAGTAAGTATCTAGCTGAACCCTAGGTGACGAGGGGTTGACATCGACACTTACTAGCGGTCAAATAAGATAGATATAGTAGAAGTAAATAGATGCGAGTCAAAGTAAATAAACAAAATAACAAGTATAAATGCGTGGTGCAATTCTCCTCTCAACAATAACTCTTGCTCTCAACTAGTAGTTACCCCTCAATCGGAGCATATATACAATGGACCTCACTAGATAGGTCATCACAGTTATCAATTATTACACGCGATTTCATAAGGATATTTTATAGAAATATCAAGGCGTACGGCCTGTTCCATCATAACATTGCCAAACCATATATACATCTACTATATTGCCGAGGCAAACGGTCCGCTCCCATGAGAGTGTGATACATAATCCTGCAGCGGTGAACGACCTAATCACATCATAATATGCGCACTGTCGAGGGTCGGATGTCATGAATCATAGATGTATCTATTATGCTACCGAGGCGAATGGATTGATCCCATTAAAATAAGAAACATGACGGGTCATTGAACCCATTCACGAATAGACATGTGACCTATAGATTTTGAGGGAAACCTTACAATGAAAATGCACAACGTGGGAGAAATTCGTAAGAGGAGTAAAATTATTTTGCAGCTAATCATGAAGCCCGTTGAGTCTCTACAATAGCAAGTCTATCACTCTACACAAGTTTAGACTAGAGTCGCAACGTAAGATAAAGGAATTTAATGGGCAAGAGACAACTCAAATAGTAATGTTATAGCATGGCGGAAACCTAAGTCTACCCGGACATAACATAAATCTTGCTACATATGAACGCTCGTCACCTTAAGCGTATGTAGCCTCCTGCAACAAGTAGCACATAACAAATACATCACCTAAAGGTAGTTTTCCCCTCACAGAGTTAGACAGGAAACTTACCTCGCTCCGAAGTTCAATATCCGGATCTAAAGCCTCTCTAATGCCTCAAATCGATGCCCGTCGATCCAAAACTAGTCGAACAAGGTGCATACCAATCAAAATATACTCCAATGCTAATAATAATTCAATTCATAATAATTCCCAACTCCGCTCGTGTCACGACCCAAAATCCATAACGGGCGTGAGAAGCCAATACTTAAAAATTAATGAAACCTTTATTATAATATTTGAAATCATTACCTTTCACTTTATTACATAATAGTTGAATAAAAATCCATTAAGAAAATGTGATAGTTTAATAATCCATTTTTAATGAAATACATCCTAGAACCCGGTGTCGCAAGTGCATGAGCAAATTTTGTAAGAATTGTACAGATACTACAATGATTGTCCGAAATACAAATTGGAAAAGAAATTTAGAAATAAAGTACAATACATCTGAGGGAGACTATGTCGGTCACAGGTCGACTCCGGATGGTGCAGCGCGTCTCAGTCCCCAAGTCAGCCACATCACTGCGTTAAGCAGGCCAATAGCTATGAATGTACCTGTGCAATAAAAATGCACATCAAGTGTAGCATGAGAACGAAAACAACGTGTACTCAGTAAGTATCCCGCCTAACCTTATAGAGGTAGTGACGAGAGGTCGATTTTGACACTTGCTAGAGGTCAATACAATATAATAGATGAATGATATCTACATGGTTATTAACATCGAATGACAAATAATGACAGGAAAGATCAGTTGTTTCCATAAATTTATAAATTCTCCGGTTTCCGTCATTTCACTTAGCAATTTACGTCCATAAGACAATTTAACAGTTCAAGTCACAGATGGTATATGATATGTATATATCATGCGTAGGAAATGACGAGGGTCGAACGGCCCGAACCAACAATAATAAAATGTGCACTGCCGAAGGGTCGAACGGCTCGAACCATAGATGCATCTATTCCACCGTGGCGTACGGCCCGCTCCCAAGAGAGTAGAGGAAAGAATCACATCACCCGCGGAATATATATATTGTGAAGCGGTCACATATAAATAATAGAGTTACCCCACTCGCGAATCATACTTGCGACTCAGGTACCCATATAGATACACACATTCCAGTAATACATCAGGAATTCATCAGGAAATATTTAGCCAAGGAAAGGATAAATTCTCTTTTTAGATGATTAGGATAATGAAGTTTAACCTACCTAAATATTCATTTACTACTTCAATGATATTAGACAGTCTCGTTTTACCAACAAAGTAACAAGTACAGCAAGTAAAGCATGTTAGTGAGTCCTAGCCTACCCGAACATAATAATAATAGTAGCTACGCGCGGACTCCTGTCACCTCGTGCGTACGTAGCCCCCACAAATAATAGCACATATTTAATTAGTTCACCTATGGGGACAATTCCCCCTCACAAAGTTAGAAATGAGACTTACCTTGCTCTGAAGATTCATAACCGGCCTCTAAGCCCTTCTAACTACTCCAATTGATGCACAACGCCCCAAAACAATTCCAATAATGGGAAAACCAATAAAAATTCACTATAATACTTGTAACAATTCAAATTATATAAGTTCCCAACTCCGCTCGAAAAGTTGACCAAAATGCCCTCGGTCCCACGTGCCCGGATTCCGAACTTTCTCGAATATAAATTCTACCCATAGCTTTACTAACTCAAATATACAATTTACTCTAATTTTCATGCTCAAATACATGGAAAAAGTCCAAAATTCCAAATTCTAGGTCTTCCCCAAAAATCCAAAATTTATACTAATTTTCCATGTCTAAATCCATGTAAGATCACATATTTAACTCAAAAATAGGAAGAAATCACTTACCTAGTGTTGCTTGGTGAAAATCCCTTCTTGAGCTCTCCAAAATCGTCCAAGCCAAATGAAAGAAATGGGCCAAAACTCATTATTAAAACAATCTGCCTAGGTGCTTCATCGAGTTGTACCTTGTGATGTGCAGGTTGTACATCCTATTACAATTTTCCCTTGTTGTACACCTTCTATTAAAACGCCCATAACTCTTTGTAGAAATATCCAAATAAAAAATGGTTTGAAGATTTATATATTCCGGGATATGAGTGTCTAAAGTCGGCTCCATGCATCAGAAAATTCTGTCGAAACCGCTTCACCAGCCATCTTCAATTGATCATAACATTCTTATCTAATGTCCAAATCATGAATGGTTTAACTTACTGGAAGCTAGAATGCAAGGGATACAACTTTTATGTTTTGCAAATTTTCAGATTCCTTATAGATTTTGATATATACGCTTCCAAAGTCAGCTCTTCGATGCACCAGTTGCTGTACAAAACAGATTTTGCAGCAGAAATTTCCAGCAACTAGTTTTGTCCGAAATTCATTCTGTTAACCTTCCGAAATCCACCTCGAGGCCCTCGGGACCTTAACCAATTATACCAAAATTCCCCAAAACATGATACAAACTCGCTCGAGGCCTCAAATCACATCAAACAACGTCGAAATCATGAATCGCACCCCAATTCCAGCTTAATGAACTTTAGAACTTGAAACTACATTCGATGCCGAAACCTATCAAATCACGTCCGATTGACCTCAAATTTTGCACACAAGTCACATTCAACATTACGGACCTACTCCAACTTTCGGAATCGCATTCCGACCCCGATATCAAAATTTCCACTTCCGGTCGGATTTCTCAAAAACCTTCAAATTTCTATCTTTAGCCAAATGACTTCAAAATAACCTACGGACATCCGAATTCACTTCTGATCGCGCTCCCAAGCCCAGAATCACCTTATGGATCTATTACCAGACTTGGAATCCCAAACGGACATCTATATCACTGAAATTCCTTTCAACCCAGACTTATGAAATTCCTTCTAAAATGCTAACTTCCACAATATATGCCGAAACGCTCCCAGGTTATCCAAAGCCAGATCCGAACATACGCCCAAGTACAAAATCATCATACGAACCTGTCAGAACCTTCAAAACCTGATTCCAAGTTCGTTTACTCAAAATTCCAATCTTAGTCAATTCTTCCAACTTAAGGCTTCCGAAATGAGAATTTTCTTTCCAATTTGACTCTGAACTTCCCGAAATTCGACTCCGACCATGCCTACGAGTCATAATACCTGAAACGAAGCTGCTCGTCTCCTCAAACCGCCGAACGAGGTGCTAGAGCTCAAAACGACTGGTCGGGTCGTTACATTCTCCCCCACTTAAACATGCGTTTGTCCTCGAACGTGCTAAGAACTGCTCTGGAGTTGCCTAAAATCACTATTTAACAATTCGTGCACCTACATGTTCTTCCACCACTCAGTTGAATACATTAGCTTCAAATCTGAAGACATCCTCTTTTATCCATACCATAAGCTCAGAACCCAGTTCAAACACCTGAAATTCTCTGCCAGGCTTGTTTCCAATGTATGAACACCATATCAATTACCACACGAGGTACCAGAACACGACTGCGTACCTTTGCTAATTTAGTATCATGCACCGCATAATTCACCGTCTAACCACAATGAAATTCCCTGAACTTTAATAGCCAAAATTCCATGAATCTGATGCTCCCAGTGCATCTTCTGATATATATATACATCCTGCTATAATGCTGACGATACTACCACAACGGAGGAGATGTGTAGAAATTTCTAACCAACTGCGAAGTTAACCAAACATTGAATCTTTACCCTTGACTAAAATCATCATCTCATTACGAACCAAACAATGGTAATTGTCCTGTAATATACTTCACATAATCTCACCGCACTGATCCCTGATACCATAATTTCGTCTCGCCTGGTATGAAGTGCTCAGGAAATAAATCACCCTAGGCATTACCAACAGTCTCACATGATGCCACAACGCGCCAATAGGCCTCAAATCGAACATGATGCATAAAGAAATGACTCATGAAGGGACTACTAGACTCACGCAACCAATATGAACTTTCCTAAGAAAATAGGAAGCAAAACACATGAAAAGTAAATATGGGAACCTTACTCAACATCACACTGTTGCGGCGTGCAACCCGATCTAAATAACATACCCGTGGTGGAGTGCCACTTTATCCTATCATAAATTCACATAAGGAAATACACACCGAGCCGAATTGCTCACTATTACAAATTAATGAATATTGGTCACGAGCACGCTAAGCACATAATACCATCCTGGGGAGACTGATAGAGCCATACGCTACCAAAATCGAGCACAACTGAGGTGCGATATATATACTCTGAATCTCAAGAGCTCTCCTGCTTACATAACCTTCTAACTACACGGAGACTAAACACATAGGGATTATCAAGTCGTTTCACAACTCACATGGAACAATCATAATATTACTTGAATTGGATGAAGACGGAAAAACATATGATATTCCAACGCCCCTCCTTGAGAAGCGCGATGCTGGAATGAACACACCTGATTCACATGGAGCCCACAACCACATTGAATCCATTCACAACCCTCAAGCTGATTCCACTCACACTAAACTAGGCTAATAGCTTTACCTGGATCCATAGTAACCCACTTCCTCTCATAACACGCAATAACAACCATCATAGCCGGGACAAACACCCCACAATCCACAACCAACTGAACCGAACGCCTTCCAGGCATAAATTCTCAAATAATCAATATTGCACTCCCTTATACTTGGTCTAAATCTTCAATCACTCAGGTGACTACATGTCACACTTATCCCGTGGTCACACTCCCATGACCTTTCACACGAGGTAACAAGTCTGCACATCCATACCACCGACCACACTAACACTATAAAACAAATCAAGAACCCATAACCAGGATACAAAGCCTCTTTCACCAAACACCGATCTCAGGTGACGCTGAAGTCATCACCAGCTTACCCTAAACATTCAACCCCTTTTTTCCTTGCTCACTCGAGTTCATGAATTCCTTGTTAACACCGAACCGCAATCTTGATCCTTACTTCTAATTACTTACTACTTACTGCACCTGCATGCCAATATGAGATAACGTAGGAATTCCATCATAACTCTTGAACCACTAATAGGGTGAACACCCCTTCATATAGAAACCCTTTTTTTTTTCTCACCTCAATTCAAGAGAACCATTACAACACACGAGTGATTTCTCATAATCACAAAACAGGCAAATCCTCAGGGAATAGTCTATACCCCCATGATCCTTCCGGGATCCGCCTACACCTGAAAAGACATAATACTTGAATGTTTCCAATTATGATCTATTACGGCGGCCGACAAGCATCGCACACACCGGCACAAACCACATGCATAATTTAATCACACTGACGAAACTGATCACTGCCGTACATGTGCCATTTCAACCATGACTAACCAATCTATCTTCTTTTTAATTATCCTTAATTGACTCATAAGTAATAGTAACCCCATTCAACTCATAAGAAACTCAATCCTCACTCATCCCGAGTGTCCTTGACTCTTGAGACAACGTTGTTTCACTCCCACAAACCAGCCCTCCTTGTGCGCATTCACAATTTCAACTAATAAACCCCTCCTAATACTCTTTCTCCAAATCTGGGGTTCATTTTCTCTCATTCCTATGATACTATCCTGCACGTTGAAAATAACATAGAACACCCCAACCATTTTCTCTTTCTCAGAAATTACGCTGCAAAAGCTCGATTCTTAATCATATTGTTGCCTGAAACTCTGAAACACTGCATTCTTAGCCTTCGAATTCATTAGGACCACTATTGAGAGTCACCCACTCTGACTGGCCCCGAATACAATCAATTCCAAGGCTCTTCTAGCACATGAACACCTTCTCAATTAAGCACGTGACTGCGTCACTACCCTTATAACTCGCCTATGCGTCAAGCATAAATTGTAAATCTTCCAAAGCCTAACCCTGGTCCAATAGGGCCAACCTTTGCACACATTCATCAAATCCCATATGCAATTACCATTTTTCTCCTTTCCCCTTAGCTGTAATAACTTGCCGATACAACGATAATTCGTAGCCTCATGAGAAGACAAATCCTGCAACCCCATTTGCAGGAGGCGAGGATCTCCCACTTAGCCTGAAGCTACTCCCTGCACCACTTTAGACTCCACCGAAATCCTTTCTTCTTTGCTGACATGATCTTGCCCAACCGACCCGTCCAATTCGTCAAAATTCTTCTGTTGGCATTCCATGAATACTCCAATTTTCTAGCACCATTCACACATTCGGCCTCTTACTGAATAACCACTAGAATTCCTTGCAGAAACTTTCCAACCACACGACCGCTAACCTGCTCACAAGAGATAACCCACATGTGGAAATTACCAACTAACACCTTCCAACGACGATGCACTACACAATCTCTACGACATCAATACCCCATCCTAGGCCCTTCTTCATTTAACAACTTTACTAGTCTGTCCGCTCCTCATAGACATCTATTAAATACGCGACAATGTCTTCTAATTCACCACTATGATGTCGTTCTCCTACTTTGGTCAAACTCCCCCTCTACGCAACTTCTCGACTTTCGCTTCTTACACCTGGACTTCTAGAAATCCGTCCGCCACCTGACACTTCTCACATGTCTTTCCTCATCGTATGCTGCCGAGTTGTTGCCTCAAATAAATATCATTCTCTGTAGCACTTATACCGGCCGATCATCACAACTTCAAATCTTTCCGAAGATCATCTTTCTCGATCCGCCTGCATTAGAAATACCTATCCAATCCTGAACCACCGCACACCACGATCTCTGACAGTCGCTTCTTCCACACCTCTTCACAATACTCTGATCCTATGCAAACCGAAGAAACTATAGCACCGGCGGACCTAACACATTCTATTTGATCAAAGGCGACAATATCATATCACATGTGAATACTCCAGCTCACTTGAAAACACCAAGTCTTACTACTTTGTCAACCCAAACCTGACCATTTGTTGTCCAATTGCCTTTCCTCCGCCGGAACTAAAATACTGAAACCTCAAAATCATGCTCTGAGAAGACCTCCCTTCAGGTCATTCATTACCCCGACATATGGGCAAGCATTCTACCATCATATCAACACCGCGCGATAACCAATCGTAAGCATCATAACAATCTGAGCATAGCCTCAAAGTTCTCAGAAACACAACTATTGAGCTAAAACAACATAATATTCTTCTGTAGGGCAACAACAACATACCCAACCAACTACACATGGAAAAGATCTCGCACCATGTCAATAGCACCATTTCAATTCCTGAAATCCACGATTCAAAGCAAGCGTTTCGTGACGTATATGATTGAGTAGGAAGAAACATAGGCATAAGCCTCCAAGGAATCAAACCGCATGATGAGGAATCAATAAGGGAAGTACTCCAACAACCCCGTAGCCTCTCGAATATAAGTACATACGTCTCCGCACCGATACGCAAGACTCTACTAGACTTTCTCATGACTCGTGAAACCTGAGGAAACCTAGTTCCCTGATACCACGTTGTCACGACCCAAAATCCATAAGGGTCATGATGGTACCGAACCCCACGGTCAGGCAAGCCAACACTTAAAAATTAATGAAACCTTTATTATAATATTTGATCATTACCTTTCACTTTATTACATAATAGTTGAATAAAAATTCGTGATGAAAATGCGATAGTTTAATAATACATTTTTAATGAAATACATCCCAGAATCTGGTGTCACAAGTGCATGAGAAAATTACTAAGAATTATATAGATACTACAATGATTGTCCGAAATACAAATTGGACAAGAAATTTAGTAATAATGTACAATACATCTGAGGGAGACTCTGTCGGCCGCAGGTCGACTCTAGATGGTGCAGCTAGTCTAAGTCCCCAAGTCAGCCACATCACTGCGTCAAGCAGGGCCACTAGCTATAAATGTACCTGTGCAATAAAAATGCACAGCAAATGTAGCATGAGTACGAAAATAATGTGTACTCAGTAAGTATCCCGCCTAACCTCAGAGAGGTAGTGACAAGAGGTCGATTTTGACACTTGCTAGAGGTCAATACAATATAATAGATGAAGGATATCAACATGGTTATTAACATCGAATGACAAATAATGACAGGAAAGATCAACTGTTTCCATAAATTTATAAATTCTCTGATTTTCGTCATTTCATTTAGCAATTTACGTCCATAAGACAATTTAACAGTTCAAGTCACATATGGTATATAATATGTATATATCATGCGTAGGAAATACTGAGGGTCGAACGACCCGAACCAACAATAATAAAATATGCACTACCGAAGGGTCAAACGACTCGAACCATAGATGCATCTATCCTGCCGTGGCGTACGGCCCGCTCCCATGAGAGTAGTGAAAAGAATCACTCCGCTCGCGGAATATATATATTGCGAAGCGGTCACATATAAATAATAAAGTTACCCCGCTGGCGAATCATAGCTGCGAATCGGGTACCTATATAGATACACACATTCCAGTAATACATCAGGAATTCATCAGGAAATATTTAGCCAAGGAAAGGATAAATTCTCTGTTTAGACGATTAGGATAATGAAGTTTAACCTACCTAAATATTCATTTACTAATTCAATGATATTAGACTATCTCGTTTTACTAAAAAAGTTACAAGTACAACAAGTAAAGCATGTTAGTGGGTCCTAGGCTACCCGAACATAAGCATAATAGTAGCTACGCACGGACTCCCGTCACCTCGTGCATACGTAGCCCCCACAAATAGTAGCACATATTTAATTAGTTCACCTATGGGGAAAATTCCCCCTCACAAAGTTAGAAAGGAGACTTACCTCGCTTCGAAGATTCATAACCGGCCTCCAAGCCTTTCCGACGACTCCAATTGATGCACAACGCCCCAAAACTATTCAAATAACGGGCAAACCAATAACATTTCACTCTAATACTTGTAACAATTCAAATTATATAAGTTCCCAACTCCGCTCGAAAGGTTGCCCTCGGTCCCACGTGCTCGGAATCAAAAATTGCTCGAAGATAAATTCTACCCATAGCTTTACTAACTCAAATATACAATTTACTCTAATATTCATGCTCGAATTCATGGTAAAAGTCCAAAATTCCAAATTCTAGGTCTTCCCCAAAAATCCCTAATTTATACTAATTTTTCATGTCTAAATCCATGTAAGATCACATATTTAACTCAAAAATATGAAGAAATCACTTACCTAGTGTTGCTTGGTGGAAATCCCCCCTTGATCTCTCCAAAATCGTCCAAGCCAAATGAAAGAAATTGTCCAAAACTCGTTTTTAAAATAATCTGCCCAGGTGATTCATCGAGTTGTGCGTTGCGTTGTGCAGGTTGTACATTCTATTACAATTTTCCCCTGTTGTACACCTTCTATTACAACGCCCATAACTCCTTGTGAAAATATCCTAATTACAAACGGTTTGATGATGTAGCAACTAGACTCGAAGATCTTTCATTTGATAGGTTGTACACCATATAAATCTTTATATATTCCGAGATATGAGCTTCTAAAGTCGGCTCCATGCATCAGAAAGTTCTGTCAAAACCGCTTCACCATCCATATTCAGTCGATCATAACTTTCCGATCAAATGTCTAAACCATGAATGGTTTAACTTTATGGAAACTAGAATGCAAGGGATACAACTTTTATGTTTTGCAAATTTTCCGATTCCTTATAGATTTTGATATATACGCTTCAAAATTCAGCTCTTCGATGCACCAGTTGCTGTCCAAAACAGATTTGGCAGCAGAAATTTCAAGCAGCTATTTTTGTCTGAAATTCATTCCGTTAACCTTCCGAAATCCACCCGAGGCCCTCAAGACCTTAACCAATTATACCAAAATATCCTAAAACATAATACAAACTTGCTCGAGGCCTCAAATCACATCAAACAACGTCGAATTCATGAATCGTACCCCAATTCAAGCTTAATGAACTTTAGAACTTGAAACTTCTACATTCGATGCCAATACCTATCAAATCACGTCCGATTGAACTAAAATTTTGCACACAAGTCACATTAAACATTACAGGCCTACTCCAACTTTCATAATTGCATTCCGACTCTGATATCAAAATTTTCACTTCCGGTCGGATTTCTCAAAAACATTCAAATTTCTATCTTTAGCCAAATGACTACAAAATAACCTACGGACATCCGAATTCACTTCCGATCGCGCTCCCAACTCCAGAATCACCTTACGGACCTATTCCATTATAATCCCAAATGGACATCTATATCACTTAAATGCCTTTCAACCAAGACTTATGAAATTCCTTCTAAAATGCTAACTTCCACAATATATGCTGAAATGCTCCCGGGTTACCCAAAGCCCGATCCGAACAAACACCCAAGTCCGAAATCATCATACGAACCTGCCGGAACCTTCAAAACCTGATTTCGCGGTCGTTTACTCAAAATTCTAATCTTAGTCAATTCTTCCAACTTAAGGCATCCGAAATGAGAATTTCCTTTCCAATTTGACTCTGAACTTCCCGAAATTTGACTCCGACCACGCCTATGAGTCATGATACCTAAAACAAAGCTGCTCATGTCCTCAAACCGCCGAACGACGCGCTAGAGCTCAAAATGACCGGCCGGGTCGTTACAACTCGAAAAGTATATAAAATCAACCTTCAGGTCCACGTGCCCGGATTACAAAAATGTTTGAAGATAAACTTTACCCACACCACCACGAACTCAAATGTCACGACCCCAAATCCTAACTGGTTGTGATGGCACCTATCGTGGAATTAGGCTAGCTACTATCACATAATCACACAATTCCTTTAATAAGATTTACCAAAATCATTAATAGCATGTATAAAATCTTCTATGTCTTTAACAGAACGTAATATGATCTAACAGTCAAAAACCATTCCCCATAACAGGAGTCAACTGATCATGAACATCTAAGAATAATACTAACACTGCAAATGTCATGAAACAATGCCTCAGAACAAAATAGTAAATACTAATGAAGGAAGGGAAATGGAGAAGCTGCGGACGCTGGACAGCTACCTCGAAATCCCGAATGCTAATGTCGAACGAACGCAAGTGACTATTGCTCAGAACTAGTACCTGGATCTGCACACGGAGGTGCAGGGAGTAATGATGAGTACGCCAACTCAGTAGTAATGAAAATAAATCAAGTCTGAAGATAAGAATCACACAGTACCAAATATCAATTCACAAATAGTAAAAATACTGAGTCTTAATAAATTAAACATCTAGTACATATGTTTGATAACTAGTTTCCATAAAAATCCTTTGGACAAGTATATTCTCAAATGTTTTTTAGTAAACTCCCAAAAATCTCAGTATGACAAATGAAGTGAATCATAATCAAAAACTTAGAAAAATATCATTATAAACTACCCATCGCGCCAAATCATCACTCATAATCAGTCACTTAGCACCCCACAGTCACTCATACCTCCTAATCACTCGTCACTCGGCACTCGCCACTCGCACTAAGTAGGTACCTGTGCTCACTAGGGGTGTGTACAGACTCCGGAGGGGCTCCTACAACCCAAGCGCTATAAATAGCCAAATCATGGCATCAATCACTCAGGCACTCGGCCTCTCTCGTATCATGAATATCCTCACAACATTGTCCCTCGGCCTCACTCAGTGAGACACTCTCCACATGCCACTCGGGCCATAAATAAACGGGGTTCTCAACCCAAAAAAGTATTTCATTTTAGGAAATAATAATTTCAACAAACCTTAATGCCCACACTTTAAGAAGAAGGACTGAGTGTAAAATCATAATCTCTATGTGAGGAATATTAGAAAAATATCCCCCAATGGGGTTTAAACAGATCGGCACCAGGCCCCAAAGATGGCTTACATCCCAAATATATCAAAACATAGTAATACTATATATCATATGATTTAAAAGCAGTTTCGCAACTCAATAGTTGCATTAGAAGGAAACAATTCCCAATTTCTCAACTCGTGCATGCCCCCACACTCGTCATCTAGTGTGTGCGTCACTCCAAAATAGTGAAAGGATGTAATGTTCGGGGTTTCATACCCTCAGGACAGGATTTAAAGACATTACTTAGCTCAAACTAGCCCGAAAAGCTACTCCGGAATACTCTTAGCCCTCGAATCGGCTCCCGAATGCTCCAAATATATCAAAATCGGATTTATCACATCAAAATACGCTAGGGGGATGAAACCCAACTTAAAAATATCAACATTAGGCACAATTCCCGAAATTGGCCAAAACCTGACCCCCAGTCCCATGTCTCGGAACTCGACAAACTTTATACCAAAATTATCCCCGTCCTCTCACGAGTGTGTACACATAGAGAATGCTGAAATCAGAGTCCAAATGACCCCAAAAATCCTTCTTAAAAGGTCTCTTAAACTCAAGCCCTAGTTCTCCCTTTTTCCACTGATTTTTCCCAATTAAACACTACTAATTAGGTCATAATAACATATAATCGAGTTAATAAGACCAAAAACTTACCTTAATGAAGAACAATTGTTTTCCTCTTCAAAAAACCCTCAAAAAGTTCGGAACTCACAATAACAATGGTGAAAAGAAGACTAAAAATCGCTAAGTCCTCTTTTTATACTTTCTGCCAAGGCTTTTCGCACCTGTGGCCTTTTTCCTCGCACCTTCTGTCCGCACCTGCGCTCAAGGGGACTGCACCTACGGAATTTAATTTCGTACAATTACTCGCACCTGCGGCTCAGGTGTCGCACATGCGGCTCGTAAATGCGGCCAACACTACCGCTTCTACGGTTCTTCCTCCAGGGACTCAAAAACCCGCACCTACGACCTTTTCTCCGCTCCTGCGGTTCGCACCTACGGTCAAATATCCGCAGGTGCGGAAATCATAGTAGCAGAAACACCATAAGCTGAAAGCTGCATTTTTCCAACTCCAAAGTTCCCGTTAACCATCCGAAATCAATTTCGAGCCCCTCGGGACCCCAAACAAACATACCAACGCATCATAAATGATCATCCAAACTTAGTCACATCCTCGGAACACCTAAAATGACATCAAAACACCAAAACTACATCAAATTCAAGCCTATGAACTTTGAAATTCCTAAATTCCACCAACGATGCCGAAACCAACCGAACCACATGCGATCGACATGCAATTTCGCACACATAGCCAAAATGACATAATGAACCTGTTCCAACTTTCGGAATTCCATTCCGGCCCCGATAGCCTATTTTCCACTGCCGATCGGAAATCACCAAAAACTAATTTTCGCCGATTCTAGCCTAATTCTACACCGGACATCGCAACAACATTATGAACACACTCCTAAGTCCCAAATTACCTAATGAAGCTATCTGAACCGTAATATCCGCATTCCGAGGTCGTTACCAATAAGTCAACTCCCAGTTGACTTTTGCAACTATAAGGCTATTTTTAGAGACTAAGTGTCTCAATTCCCCCTACAACCATTCTGAACCCGAGCCAACCAACTCCAACATATTATAAACAGTATGACCAAAGCATGATAAGTCACAAACAGTAATAAAAATGCAGATTCTACGAAACGACCGGCCGGGTCATTACATCAAATATATAATTTATTTCAAATTTTATGTTCAACTTTTTGGTCAAAATCCAATAATACCAAATTCTATCTTTTCTACAAGAATCCAAAATTTCTACTAATTTCCACGTTTAAATCCATATACAAACCATTTATTTGACTTGTAACAGGTGAAAATCACATACCTTGTGTTGCTTGATAAAAATCTGCCATTGAATCTCTTTAAAATTTCCCCAACCAAGTGAAAATGGGCTAAATCGCGCTTTTAAAAGCACACCTCTGCCCAGACGCATCTGCGAAACAGTTGCCGCTTCTACGAAAACTTCCTCGCAGGTGCGGCTTTCCCCAAGGCCAGCTCTTTTCTCTTCTGTGGCCACACAACAACAGGTGCGCTTCCGCTTATGTGGAAAACCTTCGCATTTGGGGACTTCCTAGCTCGAGCACCATTCCACACTTGTGCGCTCATGACCGCATCCGCGGCTCCGCAGGTGCACTACAGCACCCGCACCTGCAATCGGCCAGCCTAGGCCACTTTCGCTTCTACGCTCTCCCCCCGCATCAGCGAGCCTGCAGGTACGACATATTCCTCGCACTTGCTAATCCCATCCAACTCACTCCCTACCGCTTCTGTGACAACAGGCCGCTCTGCGTTCTCGCACATGTGGCCCTTTCCACGCAGGTGAGATTGCACCAGATCCTAGCTACCTCAGTACTTCTCCCAAGTCCAAAATCAATATGTTTTCAATCTGATTCGCACCCCAGGCCCCTGGCACCTCGTCCAAACATACCAACATATCCCAAAATACAGTACAAACTTAGTCGAAGCCTTAAGTCACATCAAACAACATCAAAATCATGAATTGTGCCTCGAATCAAATGTTTTAAAATTTTCAAATTCTATATCTTGTGCCAAAACATACTAAATCAATCCAGAATGACTTTAAATTTTGCACACGAGTCAGAAATGACATAACAAAGCCATTCTAAGGCTTGTAACCCCAAACAGACATCAATAATATCAAAATCCATTTCAAAAAAAACTTATTAAATTCTTAAACCTTTAAAATACCAACCTTCCATAATAAGCGTTGAAATGCTCCCGCATGGTCCGATACTTAACCCGAATATACGCCCAAGTCCAAAATCATCAACCTATTGGAACCTTCAAACACCGATTTCAAGGTTTTTACTCATGTGATGATCCGATTGATCGTTTTGACCTTTTGCACTTCGCTCGGTAGTTTGGGGGCACGATATCTCTGTAAGATGTCTTATGGCTTGTGTGGAAAATTTGAGTTCATTCCATTGATTTGATATGTTTCGGTGCGAGTTTTTGGAAGTCGAAAGTTTTAAAGTTCATTAAGTTTGATTTGAGGTGTGTTTCGTTGTTTCGATATTGGTATCATGATTTGAGGCCTCGAGTAAGTCTGTGTTTTGTTATGGGACTTCTTGGTATGTTCGTACAGGGTCCCGGGTGGATCGAGTGAGTTTCACATAGGTTTGGGTTGTGTTGCGCTTGCTTTTCTTATGTTTCGACGGTATTTCTTCAAACATAAATGATAGAACATTGGACAAATGACCTTCGATTTCTGTTTTGATTGAAGCAGTCTATATCGTAGTTACAGATCTGTAGCAACAAGAATCGTCAAATTTGGATATCGTTTGACGATTTTATGGTCATTTTACTAAGAATTGGGTTAGTAGATTTTCAGATTAATTACGAATTACCGCTGACTTCGTATTTAAAAATATGCACTCTTTCCAAATATTGAAAGCAACATATCTCCTTAATTATAAGGTCAAATGGAGTGATTCAAAAGCTTAACTTGACAGAAAATTCACATGAAATCCGTTGGAGGCCTCAAAAGTAAGTTTCAGGATCATTTGGCATGCAAAACGAGGCAGAACAGCTGGGCAATAAAACTTAATATCGATTGTTTGTTCATTTGGTCATATTTTGTGTTGGGAAGCTCATATTTGGACAATATTTGGAGGCGATTTTCATCATATGGATTTGGGTAAGTGTTCTATACTCGAGTTTGGTTATATTTTATGAATCCATCTTCTTTTTTGGTATTTGATTAATGATTTCAAAGTGAAATATGGGGATTTTGTCGAAAATTTCATAAAGTGAATTTTTGAGTTTTGAACATCGATTCGGAGTCGGATTTGAGTTAAACTAGTATGGTTGTACTCGTAATTGAATGGATTATCAGATTTTGTGGGTTTTGTCAGGTTACGAGGAGGAGGCTCGTGTTTGACTTTTTGGTCATTTTTGGAATTTGATTAAAAATTCGACCTTTATTGATTAGGTTTTTTTCCTTTGGCATTATTTGATGTATTCGAGTTGCTTTTGGTTAGTTTTGAGCCGTTCGATGGTCGGTACACGCGAGATGTTATTTTTAGAGCATCGTTTGGCTTATTGGGCATTGGTATTGTCTTGTTCGAGGTAAGTAACTCTTCCAAACTTAGTGCTGAGGGTATGAAACCCCGTAATACGTGTTACGTGATTGGTATTGAGTTGATGCACGTGCTAGGTGATGGGAGTGTGGGCGTGCACCATGTGAATTGGGACTATGTTGCTTCCATGGCACTGTATAGTGGTCCCACTTTGTTGATGTCTGTGTTTCCACCATGTGATAAAGTAGTTAAGCTGTCAATTATGCTAGATATCATGTCTAGGCATTATGCCAATACTATTTGGACCCATAGTGGTTGTTTTTTACTGTCATCTAACTGATTTCATCGATATATCGCACTCGGTCATATCCATGCATTCATAGCATATCTTAGTCTCTGTTATCATTTATTGATACATCATATTATTGTTGTCGGGATAGTTTCATGGTATTGTGAGCCCGTGAGTGAGACTGGAAAGATTGATGACTGAGTGAGGCCGAGGGCCCGAGTGAGAGTGATATTTTGGGATCGAGCTGCACGTCGGAACATATTATATTGATTATATTTTATGGGTTCGGGTTGCACGTCGCAACATATTCTAGTGATTATATTTTTGGGATCGGCCTGCACGCCGCAATGATATATTGATTACATTTTATCGGATTGGGCTCCACGCCGCAGTGATATAGCGCTTGGGCTGAAGGAGCCCCTATGGAGTCTGCCCC
>ML286338.1:17875-34666 GCA_005239495.1 Nicotiana undulata | reverse complement strand
TCGGGACTTAAGCTTACCAGGAAACAGTCTCAACCTTGAATTATACAATAATACCTTGTCTCCTAGTTGGAAATGTCTGTCCACAATGTGCTTGTCATGTAGCCTCTTCATTCTTTCCTTGTATAGACGCGTACTTTCAAAAGCGTGATATCTGAATTCCTCTAGCTCATGCAGCTCTGTCAGTCTATTTTCCCCAGCAGCAGCGGGGTCCATGTTTAATTGCTTTAAGGCCCACCAAGCTCGATGTTCAAGCTCCACAGGCAGATGGCAGGCCTTCCCAAATACCAACTTGTATGGGGACATACCTATTGGTGTTTTGAATGCGGTTCTGTAGGCCCAGAGTGCATCGTCAAGCTTTTTCGCCCAATCAGTTCTTGTGGCGTTTACAGTTTTCGTGAGCACACTCTTGATCTATCGGTTAGAGACCTCTACCTGCCCGCTTGTTTAGGGGTGATACGGGGTGGCCACCCTGTGGAGCACATCATATTTAGCCAGCAACTTCTCAAATACCCGGTTGCAAAAGTGTGTGCCCCCATCACTGATAATAGCTCTCGGAATTCCAAACCGGGTGAAAATATTCTTCTTCAAAAACCCCCACCACCACTCTCGAATCATTGGTGGGGAATGCTGCAGCTTCCACCCATTTGGACATGTAATCCACAGCAACAAGTATATACTTATTACCATAAGAGCTGACAAAGGGACCCATGAAATCGATCCCCCAAACATCGAACACCTCAACTTCCTGCATTGGCTTCATAGGCATATCATGTCGACGGGATATGTTTCCCGTTCTTTGGCATTTATTGCATCCTTTTACCCACTGGTGGGCGTCCTTGAAAACTGTTGGCCAGTAGAAATCGGCCTCTAACACCTTTTCTTTTGTTCGGACTCCTCCAAAGTGTCCCCCATAAGGTGACGCGTGACAAGCCTGCAAAACCGAAAATTGTTCTATCTCGGGGACGCATCTCCGGATCATGTTATCAATACATATTCTGAACAAATACGGTTCGTCCCAATAATAATTTCTGCAGTCACGATAAAATCGTTTCTTTTGCACAGGAGAGCTCATAAGGGTCGATGCCACATGCAAGGTAATTAGCAATATCTGCGTACCATGGCATCTCTTCCACTCTTGTGTCCAGCAGCTGCTCATCTGGAAAGGTTTCCAGAATATCCTCAGACTCAGGTGCCTTTTCAGCACCTTCAAGTCGTGATAAATGATCAGCGACTTGGTTCTCCGTTCCCTTACGGTCACGAATCTCCAAGTCAAACTCTTGTAAGAGTAGCACCCAACGAATTAGGCGCGGATTAGACCTCTTTTATCAACTAAGTACTGAATGTATGCGTGATCAGTGTACACAATCACCTTTGACCCGATCAACTTGTCAAAGGCAAACACTACAGCCAACATCTCTTTTTCTGTTACCGTGTAATTCAGCTGAGCTCCACTCAATGTCCTACTTGCGTAGTAAGTTGGGTGCATTACCTTGTCTTTGCGCTGCCCCAAAACGGCTCCCACAGCGTAATCACTAGCATCACACATGAGCTCGAATGGTTGCTCCCAGTCGGGGGAAACTATAATCGATGTTGTGACTAACCGCTTCTTCAGGTCCTCAAAAGCCACCCTGCAATCATCAGAAAACACAAATGGGTTATCTTTTTCTAGCAACTTACAGAGAGGGTTGGCAATTTTGGAGAAATCCTTGATGAATTGCCGGTAGAATCTGGCGTGTCCCAGGAAGCTACGAATAGCTTTGACTGTCGTGGGTGGTGGAAGTTTTTCAATCACCTCGACCTTGGCTCTGTCCACCTGAATACCTTTACTCGAAACCAAATGCCCCAAGACGATTCCTTCTTGTACCATGAAATGGCACTTCTCCCAATTCAGCACCAGGTTCGTCTCTATACACCTCTTCAGCACACGGTTTAAATTTGCTAGGCATTCATCAAACGAATTTCCCACCACTGAGAAGTCGTCCATGAAGACCTCCATGATATCTTCCACCATGTCTGTGAAAATGGCCATCATGCACCGTTGGAATGTTGCAGGTGCATTGCAGAGGCCAAAGGGCATCCTTCTGAAAGCAAACACCCCATAAGGACATGTGAAGGAGGTCTTTTCCCTATCCTCTGAGGCAATAGAAATCTGTTTGTACCCCGAATACCCGTCAAGGAAACAAAAGTGAGACCTCCCTGCTAGCCGGTCGAGCATCTTATCAATGAAGGGAAGTGGGAAGTGGTCTTTGCGGGTGGCAAGATTCAACTTTCGGCAGTCCATGCATATTCTCCAACCCGTGACGGTTCTGGTGGATATAAGCTCGTTTTTATCATTTTTTACCACCGTCATACCACCCTTCTTTGGTACACACTGTACTGGGCTAACCCAGCTTCTGTCATAGATGGGGGAAATGATTCCCGCATCTAACCACTTTATAATTTCCTTCTTTACCACTTCCTTCATATTCCGGTTCAAGCGCTTTTGATGTTCCCTGGAAGGTCTGTGTCCCTCTTCCAGGAGAATATTATGCATGCAATAGGCTGGGATGATCCCTTTGATATCTGCCATGGTCCACCCAATGGGAGTCTTGCACTCTGAGACTACNCTAACTTGGGTGGTTCTTCATCTGAGGGCTTGGCTGGCGGACTCTCTCTCTTTTCTAAGTGTAAAGGTTCAATTTCGAGAGTCCTCGGCCATACCCATTTTCCTTCTAGAGCTAAGACCCACTTTGCCAATTCCTCACCATTCACATCATCTAAGTTCATCAAACATGCAGCCAAAGTGTCCCCAACAGTCAGGGACGCATCATCTTCGTCCAGTATCACATCCACGGCATCAACGAGAGAGCAGTTGGCGAACTCACTTGGTCGCCTCATAGACTTCTGCACGTTGAACGTGATTTCTTCATCATTGAGCCTCATCTTAAGCTCATTAGTCTCACAATCGATAAGGGCTCTGCCTGTGGCCAAGAATGGCCTTCCCAATATTATGGGAATTTCTTCATCTACCCGACAATCTAAGATCACAAAATCAGCAGGAAACACAAATTTCCCCACTTGCACTAACACATCGTCCAGAATACCCGACGGTCTCTTCACCGTCCTATCACCAAGTTGCAACAGCATGGATGTAGGCCTGGCTCTACCAATCCCCAGTCTTTTATAGATGGCCAGCGGCATCAGATTGATGTTGGACCCCAAGTCACATAGAGCTCTGGTGAAAGAAAAGTTGCCAATAGTACAAGAAATTGTAAAACTCCCTGGGTCAGACAACATTTTAGCAATAGGACGCGTCACCACCGCACTACAAGTCTGGGTAAGAGTGACAGTAGCTAGATCTTGGAAGTCAAATTTTATGGACATCAAGTCCTTCGTCATTTTAGCGTAGCCAGGCATTTCCTTAAAAGCATCAATCAATGGGATATTTACCTGTATTTGCTTTAACATGTCCAAAAACTTCTTATATTGCTCATCCTTCTGGTATTTTGCCAGCCTTTGAGGGAATGGGGCTGGCGGTCTCTTCTTTCCTGTTATCTGTTCTTTTTCTTTTTCAACCGCCACCTCTACTACCAGCTCTGAGATTTCCTCCAGTTCATTTTCAGCTTCACTTTGCTTGCTGGATTTTCCTTCAACTGGTTGCACTGTGACCTTTGTCAAAGGAGTCGCGTCATCAATTTCAATAGGCACTTGCACTAGCGTATCTGTCTGTCTGCTCTCACGTACCCTCTCCTGCTCCAAGTCCAGGTCTCTGCCATTGCGGAGACTCACTGCCATTAGTTGCTTTGGGCCCTGGTCCCTTGGATTCACCTGAGTATCAGCAGTTAAAGTTCCATGAGGACGATTGTGCATTGCATTTGAAATTTGCCCCAGCTGTACCTCAATGTTTTTAATTGCTGAGTCATGGGTATCTACTCTTTCGATGATCTTGGGTATTGACCCAATCACTTGTTGCATCATAGCTTCTAACCTGGAGAATCCATCTTCTTGTCTCCCCTCATGTTGCTGCTGAGGGGGATTATAAGCTTGTTGTTGAGCCTGGTTGTTGTATCCCTGAGATCGTTGGTAAGGTGCCATGTTACCCTGAGGTCTCATGGCACCCATGTTACCGTTATTGTGCTGCAGGTGGGGTGGTCTGTAAGGTTGAACCTGCTGACCCCAATTCTGACCTCCCTGTCTCTGACCTCCATAATTAGACACATAGTTCATGTCTTTCGGTATGGAGCTTGATTGCGGTCTGCATTCCAGTGATTACCCATAGGTTGACTTACGCAAGATGTGCATAATCCCCCATTGGTAGTGTCTACAATATGAACCTGCTTCTTCACGCCTGATTCCTCCACCTTCTTTGTGAGAATACTCATCTGAGTCATCAATGTAGCCATGTTCTCAGCCATAGTGTTAGATGGGTCTAATGGCACTGAGTGAACAATTGGGGTGATAGGTGCACCCCTAGTGGTCCACCCTGAATTTTGTGCCATAGTGTCAAGTAAGCTCTGGCACTCTCTCCACGTCTTGCTGAGATACGCTCCACCTGCTGATGCATCTACATTGGCTTTCACACTATCAGCTAGCCCCATATAGAACCTTTGCCCCAACATCTGCTCAGGAATACCATGATGTGGGCAAATAACTAGCATCCCTTTAAATCTCTCCCATGTCTCTTGCAGCGTTTCCATGGGCTTCTGTCTGAAACTGATTACCTCATCGATCTGCTGTGCTGTCTTGTTGGGTGGATGAAATTTTCCCAAAAATTGCTTGACCAATTCCTCCCATGTAGTAATAGAATTGATTGGGAGGGAATTCAGCCAAGTCTGAGCAACACCTGTTACCGAGAACATAAACAATAACAGTCTTAGTGCTTCCGGGGTAACATTCGGCTGCCGTTGGGTTTTGCATATGGACAGGAAGTTCTTCAAATGTTGATGAGGGTCCTTGGCATATGACCCCGAAAATATCCCTTTATTATGTAACAAATGCAGCATATTATTCATGATCTAAAAAAGACTCTGCTTCAATCTGAGGGACCACAATCGCGGTTGCCAAGTTATTAGTTGTGGGTTGCGCCCAGTCATATAGTGGTGCCTCAGGTGCAATGGGCGCCTGAGGCGCAGCATTTCCTGCTGCAGGGTTGACCAGCCCATCACCAATAACCTCACCATCAATATTAACTCTGTTTTTCAGTTCTGCCATATCAAATTCTATTGGTTCAATATTTGTCTGTCGTTTGCTTCTCCGATTGGCTCTGTTCATGACCCTGAAAACTTTTTCGGGGTCTGGTAAAGCTTCAACAACGTCACCAGTTCTCGAAGAGTTCCTAAGCATGCACTTGTACCACCGGTTCAACAAACGTTAGAAATTTAATAAATGAGTGAAATCAAAGAAACTTGACTATAATTAAGAATTTTTGTATTTTTCTTCAATTGTCCTTAATAATACCGTTAAATACCCGGCAACGGCGCCAAAATTTGATCACGCTCAACTGTGTCTAATAAAAGACTAAGCGGGCATTGCAAATATAATCCGGGGTATTATGCCCAGAGTCGATCCCACAGGGAATTAACGTATCAAGAGAAGCTTTTAAAGTACTAAATTCTTATTATTCAACCTCCTCAAACTTTATGAATAACAATTGGTGGTGTGATTACTACTACAGCTAACTGAATCTATAAAACTAAGAGTAACTAACAAGCAGTTGTAAACAATTGGAATAAAAGTCTAAGGTAATGGTTTCCCCCGTTGGTACTTTCCCTAGTTGTATGTTCCTATAGCTTTGATTTGGTTGTCTCTATCAATCATGAACTCTCCAGTTATCGTAAATCTTTCTCAAGAATTTATGACAATTTACTAGACGCACTCTCTCGAGCTACGCTAGCTATATTTGCGTTACGGTTCACCTTAGATTGCACCCGAGGTATATTATCTCTAACCCAACCACTAAACCCTCGGTATGACTCCCGTCTATACTCCGGGAGTGGTATTTTTCAACAACTACCTAAATATGCACTCTTTCTCAAGCAGATACATAATAAATAGGCACAGCTAGTTGAGGGACCTTCAACAAACTACAAGCAAAACGTAGTTGAACAAATAGAGATTAATAACCAACTCAAAACTATATTAACATGCCAACAAGTTCATCTCCAACGGGTTCCACCAAAACCTTAGATTAAAGTATTTAGCTACTCGTAATAATAACAAAAACTACAAAAGAATTCATAGTCAATGGTGAAAGAACAAAAGAGGAGAATAAAGATTGATGCCCAATTTTCCTCCTTGCCTCTTGCCCTTGCTTTTGATGTTTTCCACTTTTAAAATCTGATTCTCCTTCTCTTGGGCGAATTCCTTAAGTTTAAATAGGGTTTGGGGCTTAAAATCCCGTGTTTTGCACTTTAGTCCCTGAAGTTTACACGTCCTGTCGCGGTCGCACCGCGGTTACGCCAGGACTGCGGCCAAACAGGTTCTCTGAATCTGAGGCTGCTTCCTACCGCGGCCGCGCTCGGACCGCGGCAGGCCTGCTTCAGCTCTGCTTTTGCTTATTATTTGGTGCACTTTGTGGGTATTATTTGATTGGCCTCCTTTTTCCCGTAATTGACTCCAAAAATGTTCCAACGTCCTTTTCCTGTGTTATATCACCTGCAGTGCATGAAAAGCACTAATCAGAGCATTTTGTTATCAATATTTACATTAAAAACGACACAAAATGTGGTTCCTTAGGGTCTAAATTATAGTAAAATTCACCTATTATCTGTCAGCAATATCATCATCTGCATTTTTCGTATGCCACCACAGCACTACATCTCCTCTGAAATAACGCACCGCCATGGTCGGTTTGTCCTTCTCTGGGACATGAGCAGTACAGAAATAATGCTCCCAGTCCCATAAGAAATTTTTCAGTTCCTTGGCGCCTCTTACGCCATCAAAAGCCTTTGGTTCTGGAATCTTAATTTTGGAATGTTCTTCACCTCCTTGGGACACCTTTGCAACAGCCCGTCGGAGGATCTAAATTTCCGTTTTAAGATCCTCATTTTCCTTCTGTAATTTCCAACTGCCCTACAGCAGTTTCCTGGAAAGCCTGCAATTCCACCAGTTAGGTATCAACAGTTTCACGAACATATTGAAGTTAAGTACGTCATGGATATGCATCAGAATATCAACCAGATCTACTGTGTCATTCGTAATTCCCACAAGCGCCTCCAACTTCTGAAGCCTTTCACGAAGTTCTGCGTTTCCAGCCATGATAATTCCAAGTTCTTGCCGACGTTGCTCTGATACCAGTTGTTACAGGGTCAAATTTTTTTCGGATTGACACTGCACAACAGTCACACAACAATGACTCAGCCCTCTTTCTTTTTCCCTCACGTTTTTGTCCTAACACTTAGATTATGATAGCAAACGGAAATGAGACAAGGCACAGAATTACAGGAATCACCTCCCTACTTTGTATTTAACTCGTGCCACAAAGAAGCACATAAATCACAGCCTTACAAAAAGGAGTTAAGGCATCCAACACTTTTTGCCTTAACAAATCTGCATATCCAACATATATAGATAAACGTTTTTCGGCTTAGCCTTATCTTAAACCTAGCAGTTGACATCCCCAATTGACAAGGAATTCGAATTTAAAACATTCAAACAAGACAACTCCCACAGCCCACTTAGCCATAAGGGTGAAAAACACGAACTGCCTAAAACGGGCCAACTGCCCAGCATGTGCATGGCACGTGGGCGCAGCCTTCAACGTTTTGCGCCAAAGGCCAACTCTGCTATGTCTTCGCGCCTAGGCTTCGTGCAACATGCCTTTGTACGCATGTCTGCCACTGTCGCTTGTCCAGCTCTCCCATGACACTACCTTGCCCGCGCCCATCTGCCTTGCCACGCCTTGCCTTAGTTTTTCCAGCCTTTGTTAAGCTTGTTGCCCGTTGTCTTTGCCTTGCCTTGCCTTTCCTTGCCATGGCCACACCAATGCCATGGTCTTGTCATGCCTTGACACCTTAGCCATGTGTCGTCGTTCCACAATCCATGCCCATCAACATCTGCCCATGTCGGACAGCTTTGTCAACATTATGTCATAGCCATCATATGGTTGTGCCGAGGTCCATCATGTAAATCTCTGGCCACGCCCATGCCATGTTCGATCAATCAAGCTGGGGGGCTAACACTAATACACCATGCACTATTCTTATACACTCTACCAAACGAGCCCTTAGTGTTTAGTTATTGTTTAGTTATGCATAGTGCTTTACCCCGTAAGAAAAAATTAAATTCATAAAAAATTAGTTGATTAATTCCATTCAAGTGTGACTAAATTATATACATTATTAGTTTAAATTAGAACTCAAATTTGAATGACGTTAACTTAATATTGAACATAGAATAAAACTTGCAAAAAAAAGAAAAATAAAGGACCATTAAATTCAAAACAATATTACTCCATTTATTTTAAAAAGATTGTCTTAGTTTAACTTGGCACAAACATAACAAAGAAGGGAAGACTTTTGAGATATGTAGTGTTAAATAAGCCATAGCATTTGTGTGGTTGTACAACTTTTGAAACTTGTGATCTAGAACCTGTCATAGCATTTATAAATGTTTATTATTAAGGAAATATTAAAATGTGTCAATCTGTTTGGAACGAACTAAAAAAAAATGCATATCTTTTTGAAACGGAAGGAGTAATATTTTTAAATTTTTGAATTCTTTAATTTAAAATGTTAATTACATCTCCTACCACCCACAAAGTAGTTAAGTAACGATGTGTATAAAGAATTTAATTAAATCAAAATAACTAAAGTATAAAATTATAAAATTAAAATGCTAGTCACACTAAAACCGAGCCCACTTAGGAGCCTGTTTGCCAAGCTTTTTTGGGCCAAATTATTTGGCTGGCCAAAACACTTTTTGACCAAAAATTGAGGTATTTGATCAAGCTTTTGGAAGGAAAAAAAATGCTTTTGAGAAAAAACAGAAGCAACTTTTGAGAAGCAAAAAAAATAATTTCTTTCTAAAAGCACCTTCCTGATAAACACTATTGAGAAAAATACACTTAGAAGCAATTTTCAAAAGTTTGGCCAAACACTAATTACTGCTCAAACGTGCTTTTCAAATTAATGAACCAAACAAAAAACTACTTCTCACCAAAAGCACTCTTTTTTAAAGTACTTTTGAGAAAAACACTTGTCAAATAAGCTGATTTTAGAAGCTTGGCCAAACAGGCTATAAGTCAGCCAAAGCATAAGCCGGCTCGTCTCATCGCCCAGTCCTACTTCTCCTACGAGTCTATCACATGTTTCTATTTTCTGCTTTGCGGCAGTGAAAACTGAGTTTATATTGGGATTACTTGATAAGCTTACTACACAACATCAGCTGAAGTTCTCTAGAAAACGAACACAAAATTAGGAACCAATGGACTTCTAAAAACCCTTCTAAGAAGATAAAAAATGAACACCAGAGCTTCTGTGAGCACCGGTCAAGGAAAAAAATTGTGAATAATTAGGTCTCCAATAAAATCAATTAGCAACTTGTTTCGACAGATCAATTTCTTGTTTCTTTGGACATGAAGATGAAAGGTGGCCACGCTCTCCACATTCGTAGCACGTCCGCCTCCTAATCTTTGCGCTGACAGTGCTTGTTGTAGCACTATCCACATTTTCGTTTTTGGGCATAGGTCTTGAATTGGTCGCTCCACCTTTCTTTACAGCCCCTGTCTTTGCAACAGCACAACTTATTCTAACAGGTCTACCACACACATTTTTTTGATCCAACTTTAGTGCCATGTTTACAGAGACACTATCAGCAAAATCCACATGTGCGTAGCCCCGAAATTCTCCTGTTTCTTTATCTTCACCAAATCGGATAGAACTTATGCTGCAATCTGAAAAAAGTTTCTTCAAGTCATCCTCTGTTACATCCCATGATAAGTTACCCACATATACCCTATTATATCCCTCCACCATGTTTGGCGAGAAGTTGGATGCTTTGTTTGCTCTAGCTGACTTGTATGACTGGATTTTCAGAAATAGTCCGCCCCTGGAAGAAGATACAAGTGTAAATGACAAACAACATCATACGCAGTAAAATCCCACTAGTGGGGTCTGGGGAGGGTGGGATGTACGCAGACCTTAACCCTACCCCAAAAAGGGTAGAGAGGTAAGTGTTAATGACAAGCGACACAAAATTAACTTTCTCAACGGATAAATACATGATTGCACTTACATATCAGAACCATCCAGTTCCATGGCTCTCTTAGCAGCTGCTTCAGTCTGGAAAATGAATTTAGTGAGAAACCCACTCCCACTAACAAATTTCTAAGGAAAACCAACCAAGGGTCTGAAGGAGAAATTGTATGCGTTGGCTTAGGTGATAAGACATCTATCAAATGTAAAGCTAAGTAATTGTTCAGACAAGCATTGCACTTTGTAACCGTGTGAAAGTGGGTAACTTGAACTCTTGCCGCTCCTCAAATAAATAAATAAAATAAATGATTAATAAAAAAGTGGCAAACAAGAATAACTAATTCAAGATGCTTGACATATCAAGATCAAATCTTTGCAGAAAGCTACATGACAGCTGCTAATAGTTGGACTTTAAGACTAGTCGTCGTATAAGAAGAAACTTCAAAAACATAGGAGATTGATTTTGCAGAATGTCTACACAGTTTGGAGAAAATACATTCCAAAGTAGCATTTTCATTATATTAATTAATGAGTAATATACAGAACTCTGAATTAGGTTCAGCCAGCCACCCTATTGAAGATTGGGAGGTTTCTAGATGGAACTCCAACACCCTCTATTTCTCCAGTTTTCACTCAGTGAAATTATTCTCAAAATACTGTAATGACAGACAGAACATTCTAAGAGACAAAGCACGGAAAAGAAAAGGAAGAGTACAGAAGAAACTGCTAAGCTGTCCAACCTTTTCAAGATTAAGTATCAGAAGAAACACATGAAATTCAAGCAGTAAACAAGTAATTAACAGAAGTGGCAAGTGGAACAGAATCAGAAAATAAGCTTCAAAACAAGTTCCAGAAAAGAAAAAGGGAGCTACAAATGTGAGATCCACACAAATCATCATATATCCAAAATCTTTCAGGGAATAGCGCAATGGAAGAAAAGGAATGAGATTGAAAGCTACCATTTGAATCTGCCACGTGCAACGCGAGTCAATTTAGTAGAATGAATCAAAAGATAAAAGTAAAATTTGTTACTTTCAAACAAACTAGATAAGAGAAAAATATAATCTTGATTTGACTAAAACAGACAAAGAAAACACATGCAAATAGAAAGTTTACAGATTGGTTTTGAAAGAAGAACAGATGAAGATTCTACATAAATAATAATTATCCCTTTCTTGCTTCTTATTTTGCTAAGACCTATAAATAAAGACAACACAATCACTGAGAATATTGCTTGCTTTTCCTTGAGTCATATTCTTGGAAGCGGATGAAATGAGAAAGTATAAACAGCAGTACATATACTAAGAGGAGAAGAGGCAGTCACTGGTGAGCGGATGAAAGAGAAAGGGTAAGAGAGATTGTCAGATGGCAAGAGTGCCTGAGTAGCATTGATCAGTCTTTATTGGTGCAGGAGAGAGAACATCTGGGATAAGCTGTTATTTTTTGTTTATGACAAATTTTCCTTTTTCCTTTAATTTGTCATTTCCTCTTTCCCAATTATACACATTATCTTTTAAGAATAGTATGTTTCCTAAAAAACGTGTGCTTGTAAAGCCTCATGTAAAAACAGTAAATGAAGTCAGTTGACCTGGCTATAGGCTCGATAACTACATATACTTATCAGCTAGAGAGTGCAGGATGCATGTGAGATTTCAGGAGTAGGGAGTAGGGAGTAGGGAGTAGGAAGCAGGTAGTGCAAGACAAAGTAAGAAGGACCTTGTAATTTACTTGACAATTAGCTAGCAGCAAAAAAAAAGACAATTTCGTGTACACAGTTGAACAAATAAATGCATTCAAATATTTCTCCATAAGAAAAATGTTATAGGGTAGTCAATGCCAATAACGAGAGCAGTCATCATGCAGTTTTGCTCAACTAAATTTTGGCTCATAGGATTTCTATCCATTTCTGCCACACCTGAGCATGCTTGATATTTAGCAAGTTTCAAGAAATGGGATTTCTTAAACCAGCTTATGGAAGCTATAAAAAACATAAAATCAGTTGAACATATTGAAACAATTCATGTATGCCTTCATAAATGAGAAACCAATGCAAGGAACAGTGACCAGTATAAGTCAGCAAAAAAGCTACATGACCGAAGCACATCCAAGCTAATCCAATGCTTCAAAAAGATGCTTAGCCATTATCTGACAGATTTAGCCTTCTCCATAAATATCATAGTTGATATTTTCACAATCCAGTTCTCCATATGCCTTCAAGAATGGATGCTTGACAATTTTGACTTAAAGGATTTCAATCCATTTTTGCTACATACGAACATTCTTGACATTTAGCAAGTTGGGATTTCTTGCACCAGCTCATGTAAGCTATAAAAAACATATGATCATAAGAGCAAATCAAAAATTTCATTTATGCCTTTAGCATATTGCAGCCAATGCAAGGTAAGCAGGGATCAATATTGGTAAGCAAATATTTACGTGAACAAAGCACATCCAAGCTAATTCATTGCTTCAAGGAGATGCTTGTCAATTATCTGATAGATTTAACCTTCTTAATACTCATCTTATATGACTTAGCTGATATTTTTGTAACAGATAAGGTGGACCACTAACAATCTTAGTGTTAAGAGATGAATTTTCCGTGGAATACTTTCCATCTCATTTAGTTATCAAATGGACCGTCAAACAAAAATTAATTCTTCAGCCTGAAAAGTGTGCATCGTCACATACTTCAAAACTTTGTCACACAATTGCATGGTAACAAACACATCCAAAACCTTTAAGCAACAATCTCCAAAGATAGTGCAAAGGACACCATTAAACATTATTTGAATACACAGTTCACCTAAAGAATCTACCTTATAAGTGATAATGGCAATTCCTCTGAACTTCCCGCTGTCAGGGAAATTCATACAATCAACCTCTGTAACGGTGCCACAACCTTCAAAGTAACTCCTAATATCGTCCTCGGTGGAATAATAAGGAATTCCTCCAACATAAACTTTTCTAGAAATATCGACGATTTCTTCCCTGGAGTAAAGAGGCACATCGACAGAGCAACATTGTTGTCAAAAACGAAGAAGAATATGAAAGAGTACAACTGAAATCATGCAATGGATAAGAGTTGTACACATGACTGCAAAAACATAGTTCAAACAAAAAGTCATGAAAAAAGTCCATGCCCACAGCCAAAAACAAGAGTTTGATGCAATTGAGGAGTACTCATCTACCATAGACCACCAATTACAAGCTCCTTTAGTTCTTTTTTTTTCCTTTTCCAGTTGTGTGTGTGCATGGTTCTGCATTGTCTGTAACAGATTCGAACAATCGATTGCGGTCAAAATAAGACCTAGCTAGGCCTTTGAATTGGCACTCCAGCAAACCCGAAGTTATGTCAGGTTGATAAGAAATAACGGTAATATTAAAATCAAATAAACATTAGCCATCTTGTGCGCTACATAAGTCGTTAGTAAAAATTAGCCTTTTTGGCCAGTACACCCATAAGGGTGCTGGCTAATAAAAAATTAGCTGGCCCATTAGGTCTGACCCTAGCCCCTATAGTGTAGTCTATATAAAAACCACTATGGGTGTCACGAGACTCACTTTTGTGCACAGAGAGTACGGCTAGGGTTTACTATAATGCATCTCCAATCAACGGCTAATTAGAATGAGGAACTAGGTCCATTTGCCACGTGAGGATTCCCGACGACCGGTGATTCAAGCCAGGCTATTGAACTCGATCCGCGCCCATTTTGGGGCGAAAATCTGCAAGTCTCCAATACTCTGAATTACTACACTGGTATCAGAGCCAACGAGCACGTTTTTTGGTCGTGTGATTCATTTTTTTGCACAGTATATTAGTTCTAAGGTTGTATCATGTTAAACCCGTATGTGAGAAAGCATGGGAGAAAATATTATATTAATTAATGTTGACAATGATATAATGAGCCCTAATATATATAATACATGTCATACTCCTAATACATATGGGATTAGGGTTATTACTACTATTTACTATCAAACTAACACTCCCCCTCAAGCTGGTGCCTGATCATTCGACTTCACAAATTTTGTAGCAATATCTCCCGAGAGTATCTTTTCTCTAACAAAGTGACAGTCAATCTCAATGTGTTTAGTTCTCTCATGGAACACTGGATTTGACGCAATATGAAGAGCAGCTTGATTATCACACACAAGTCCCATCTGACTAAGCTCACCAAATTTCAACTCCTTGAGCAACTGTTTGATCCAAATTAGCTCACATGTCGGAACACTGGATTTGACGCAATATGAAGAGCAGCTTGATTATCACACACAAGTCTCATCTGACTAAGCTCACCAAATTTCAACTCCTTCAGCAACTGTTTGATCCAAATTAGCTCACATGTCGCCATAGCCATTGCTCGATATTCTGCATCTGCACTAGACCGAGCAACTACATTCTGTTTCTTGCTCTTCCAAGACACATAATTTCCTCCTACTAAGACGCAATATCCAGACGTAGAACGTCTATCAGAAGGTGATCTTGCCCAATCAGCATCTGAGTATCCAACAATCTGCTCATGGCCTCGATCTTCAAACAATAAGTCGTTGCATGGAGCTGATTTTATATACCGAAGAATGCGGACAACTGCATCCCAATGACTATCACAGGGAGGATCCACAAACTGACTCACAACACTTACACATATATCTTGCAGGATCGCTAAGAGGCTCTCCCTGTCCTGGCAGAAGTTCAGAATTCGGATCCATCGGAGTGTCAACAGGTCTACAACCTGTCATTCCTATCTCCTCAAGAATATCTAAGGCATACTTCTTAGTCTGAAAGTGCTGAAAGAGATGTTGCTACAACTTATTAATATAATATTTTCTCCCGTGCTTTCTCACATACGTATCTTGAGTTACGCCCAAGGTCCATTTATCATGGTATAAGAGCCAGACACATCCCAATTTATTGTTAACGATGTTGGGCCCCCATTTATATTGTCCACGCTCTAGTTGCAGGCCTGGGCGTGAGGGAGGTGTTGAGTTGTGTCCCGCATCGGTGGGTTATGGGTATCTTGGTCTCCTTATATGGTTTGGGCAATCCTCACCTCATAAGCTAGCTTTTGGGGTTGAGTTAGGCCCAAGGTCCATTCTTATCAGCAGCATTTCATGATCAAAACTACTTTATTTGTGTGTGAAACCTTAAGACTTTTAAAGATCTCGTAGAGAGCTTTTCAACTATATATAGAACATAAAATTTGACCTTGTGAGTAATGTAAGTTTTAAATTTTAGGGTTTCATAAAAAAACTAGTTAACTCAAAAATTCAATTATTCATGGTTCATATAATTTACATGCAAAATCTATTATGAAAATTGTTGTAATAAGTAACTTGAGAAAAAATAATTCATCAATTGTGTTTTATATTCGGAAAAACGATCTGATAATAAAGAAAATATGATTAGGGTTTGTTAGAATGAAAAACAATTAATTTTGATCGTAAGGATCAAATTTAGTTTGTTTTTCATGGAATAAGTTGTCCTAACTAGTCTTAAAACACGTTTAGGATTTTAGTCAGTATTTCAATCAAACTAATTTAGCTAGAAAACGTATTTCTTGGCCAGAATAATGAATCGACATGCCGGAAAAAATCCCTCAATGTTTTGTGGAATTAACAAAACCCGATTTTCAGGTTCTGGGTCGGATCAGACTCGTCTAGCTGGAGAGACGACCATGCACGTGGCCTAGCGAAGCCCAGTCGTGGCAGCGGCGCGTGGGGTGCATGCGGTGTTCCGAGGGCTCTGTTTTCTATAATTTTTCCTATTTTGCTCGCAATTTAATTTCTGATTTTTCCATATTTTTGTGTGATTTTTTGAATCTGGAAAATATTTTTTCTGCAATAATACAAGAAAATAATTGCGAATTCCCTAATAATTATTTTTTGCGGTATTTTTGAAAAGAAAAAAAAAAAAGAAGTATGAAAGATTAATATATGACCTAGAGAATATGTCTATGTGACTCACTCTCCCTATATGCCATGTAAAATAAATATCCTATTTTCTAAGTGAAATTAGGCATAAATATTGAATTTTTCCTTGATTTGTTCGGGGAAATATGTAAAAATTGATTTTTCCAGATCTAATAAATTATTCTGTTGATTTAAATGTAAACCTAAAATAATATCTTATTTATAAGTGACATATATATACACACACTGCTTGCTTAGGCTATCTCCAACCTTTACCCCCATTTTTGTCCCCAAAATGGGGAAACTCCAACCATTCCCCCATTTTTTCCCCAAAAAAGAATATTCTTTTTTATATTCTTCTCTCTTCTATATTATTATTATCTTTCATTTCAATTTTTATTTTTTAAATTCGATTAAACAAATTCCATTTTTTATTTTCATTAATTTGTAATTTCCATTAAAACAATTCCATAAAATTTTAAATAATATAATTTGTATGCAGTAATCATAGATTAACTAATAATTCAAATAAAAGTGAAATCATTGTGATACAAGATTAATCAAATACATATTACATAACGATAAAATTCATTCGAAATACTACATAAATATTCAACTTCAACTTCTATTATTCTCCCATAAATGATCTATTAATGCATTACGAAGTGCAAAATGAGCATCTTTGCCCTTAATTCTTCTATGTCGAGCT
>ML286338.1:0-17690 GCA_005239495.1 Nicotiana undulata | reverse complement strand
CATAAAATTTTAAATAATATACTTTGTATGCAATTATTATAGATTAACTAATAATTCAAATAAAAGTGAAATCATTGTGATACAAGATTAATCAAATACATATTACATAACGATAAAATTCATTCGAAATACTACATAAATATTCAACTTCAACTTCTATTATTCTCCCATAAATGATCTATTAATGCATTACGAAGTGCAAAATGAGCATCTTTGCCCTTAATTCTTCTATGTCGAGCTAAAAATTCTTGAATTCGTTGATTTTCATCTACTGCCATTTCTACTGTTTGAGGTGGACCTTCCAAATCATTTTGAATTGGTGCGTTAAGATCACGCTCATTCTCGATTATCATGTTGTGCAGTATAATACATGTAGTCATTATATCATGTAACACTTCTTTTTGCCAAAGACGACGACGTACCTCCCTACTAAGTTATTATGCTATTTATCGTAGTTTAAATTTTTATGTATTTTCATTTAATGTATTTTCAATTTTCATGTATTTCCAATTTTAATGTATTTTCATTTAATGTATTTTCAATTTTCATTGTTCAATTTTAGCAACATATAATATTTTATATTTGCACCATGAATTTTTTGAGATGATTACATATTTTTTGTACAATTATAACTTATAATAAAATTAACTTACAATTTTACATAAAAATAATAAATGCACGAAAATTAATTTATCAAAATTATACGCCAAAGTTAAGATGTAAATTAATATTATAAAGATATTACATAAACATAATTAGGTATATGTAAAGAGATAAATTAAAAGAGTTAAATAATAAAATATCGGTGAATAGTAATAGGGGAGATGAATAGTGTAACCCCATATTTGAGGGAACACTATTCATCCTCCATTTTGGGGGCAAAAATGGGAGAGGGTTGGAGCTTCATTACTCCAAAAGTTGCCCCCATTATGGGGAAATGGGGTAAGGTTGGAGAAGCCCTTAGTTTAGAAATAAAAATATTTGTTGGAATATTTTTATTTCGTGACTTGGCTTGAATTGATTTTGCTAATTTGCATTTATACATCAATCCATAGACAATAATTAGGACCATAGTGAACTTTTGACTCGAGGATTTATGTTTGTGTATCAATTTTTTCAATTTGCTAGACACATTTAAGTGTATACAAGACAACAAACATGCGTGTTTTATGCTAATTGTTAAAACTCTATGTTTTCCAAATGTGTAAACTTTTGTGTTCCACAAGAAACCACGTCTACTGCTTTGAAGAAAATTGTTGCCAAGCTCAACAACGACAATTATGAGATTTGTTGCATGAAACTGCAGTATGTGCCGGAAGAACAAAAGGTTCTTGAGACTCTAAACACTGTCATGGATAAGCCTGAGCAGGGCATTACGTCCTAGCATACGCGTGATCTTGAGGCTTATACTGCTTGGAAGAAAAAGAATCTAGCTCGCATTATGTCGCTGAGCAGCATGGATGATGATATCAGGAGGGAATTCAAGACTCACATAATTGCTAAGAATATGTGGGATGCTCTGGAAACTAGGTTGGGTAGCACTAGAGTTGCTAGACTTAGGTCGTTCACTATCAAATTTGACACCAATAAGAAGTGCCCAGAGCACAACATGAGGAAGCACTTAAGGATAATGTCAAATATGATAAATGAGTTGGCAGATACGGGACACAAGTTGACTGATGAGCAACAAGTCCAAGCAATCACTCGTTCCTTGCCTCGGAGTTGGGAGCATATGAAGATGCACCTAACTCATGACGAGAGTATTGTGACGTTCAAGGATGTGAGGCGACATCATGAGCTGGAAGAAAGGCTTGAGAGTGGCTAACATAGTGCAGAGGTGCATGTCTGCAGCTTCTAGCTCGAGGGGTGATTTTAAATGTAAAGCCAAAGAGAACTAGAAAGGCAAGGGTCAACCAAACAAGAAGCCTCAAAGCGACCAACAAGGCGAGAAGAAACGTGAAAGAAAGAAAAATATAACAAAAATGAAGTGCTACGATTGTGACCAAATGGGTCATACTCTTGAATGCACTCAACCAAAGAGGGCACCTAAGAGTGGCGCCCAGAAGGTAATTCGTGTATCTTATGCTAGTGACATATGAGTTATGGACGGGTAGAAAACCCGACCTAAGTGTCTTGAGACCTTGGGGATGTGCAGCTTATGTTCACGACTACTCTCATAAATATGGCAAAGTGGCCCGAGGGGAAGAAAGAGTACTTCATTAGATATTCTGAGACCTCAAAAAGTTGTGTGTTCATAGGGCTTCAAGTGGGAGTGTAACCGAATTTGAATCTAGAGATGTCACATCCTTATAGTTAAATTCTTGTCTTTCACTTTTAAACCATAATCTTCTACTTTTGACTCCGTGTATTTTTTATATATAACTGTATTTTCGATCCAATTACGTATCAGGGTGTCTAATTAATAATTGGCCGACCCATTAGGTCTAACCCTAGCTCCTATAGTGTAGTATGTATAAACACCACTATGGGTGTTAGGAAACTCACTTTTTGTTCACAGAGAGAACAGCTAGGGTTTACTATCTGCATGTACAATCAATGGATAATTAGATTGTGGAAAGAAGGAGCCCATCCGCCAAACGAGGATTCCCATATGATCGGTGATTCGAGCCAGGCTGTTGCACTCGATCTGCTTCCGCTTTGGAGCAAAAATCCTTAAGTCTCCAATACTCCGAATTACTACATAGGTTCAGCATCTTCACTAAAGGAAATTCTCCTTTTATGACAGGAATGGTTATTTTAATTGTCATGCGCAGAACCACGGACCAAACATAGACCAACAGTTTTACTATTTAACTTACTAAAGCAGAAAAAAAAAATTAAATCACAAAGCAACACCATTGTAACACCTTCGTAACACCATTCCAGAAGAGAAAACATAAGGCAAATATGAGAAAAGTGAGGAATTTCAGTATTTCATACCTTTCCACGCTTTTACTAGGCTCCACTGGTTCTGCTTCTCCATTTCCTCCATCCCCAAAAGTCACACCCTCCTTCACTTCCCTATCTTCTAGCCTCTGCTTCCCTTTATTATTATTATTCTTCTTCTTCTTCTTCTTTTTCTTGGGAGGCTTTTTCTCTGTCTTCAGATCCCCATTCTCCTTGTCGCTTTCATGTCTCTTCCTCTTGTTAGTTTTTCCTTTCTTCTGCTCCGGTGGCACACCTTCTTCTTCTTTTTCTTGAGAAGAAGGTGTCTTTTCTCTACGTTTATCCCTCTTGGATAATCTGGGCTTCTGAGTCACTGAATCTAGAAGAGATTTGAAGGATTTTGGACTTGGGTTGGAATTTGTTTTAAGCTCCGACTCCGATGCAGCTAGCAGTTCAGCTTTAACTGCTCTTACTTTTTGTTTCAACTTCTTGTTTGATAGAACCATGGCAACGCCAAACAACCTTCGGGAGGCACTTTGAGTTTCCACTGACGATGGCGGAACCAAACCCTGCTAAAACCTCGCCGCGTGCGACGTCGTCGAAATAGGTCAAACCATTTGGAAAGGAAACCCCTTTTTATGCGGAAGGGCAACGTATTTCTCTATTAACCAAAAATAATATTAAAAAAATGGGTTTTTACTTATCTATATTACTTTTGAAACTTATTAACCCACAAAGTTTTAACTTAATTGATATACTAAAAATACTAAAACAATAAGATTATCAACTAAAGAGAAATATGTGAATGGAAGAGAAAAAAAACTAAGATTATGATTTCCCCAATTATCAAGACGAATGTTGTGTTCACTATAATCACCCCGGGTTATTCTCTACTTTTCGTGAGTTCTCTTGTTACCACAATTATCTCTCGATCAAAAAGCAATAATTTTCTAGAATTATTCTCTCGAACTACGCCTAACTAGCAATTCAAGCGACTCACAAAGATCGCATCAAAGTTTCGTTATCTTTAATCCCACCTTTAAGTCCAAGTAATTAATCTCTTAACTTACTAAGAACTAACGTTGTTCAATAATAACCTAATCAGATATTCTTTTTCAAGCAAAATACGATAAATAGGCACAATTATCATTCAATTAACAACATGCAAAACGTAGTTGAACAAATAGATTATAAAAACGGCTCAAGTATAAATAAGCATGGGAAGTTATTCACCCAATAATTGATTCCATTAAAACATTAGAAGAAATGTTTAGTTACTCATACTAATACTCAAAAAAAATGACCAGCGCGCTCTGAGGTACCTGGTGTTGATATCTAATTTTTTCCTATAATATTTTCAAAAATGCATAAATACCTTCAAAACTATGCATTAGCATCAATTAATATTTTTCCATAATTTCTGTTTTAAGGATTTTTATTAATTTATCCCAGTATTTTTATTTATATAAATAATCATTAACTACATTATATATGACTTTATAACAATTTCATGGCTTAATTTTGCTATTTATATTTATATTAAGCTTAAATTATTTCTCAAATAGCCATATTTATATTCTTTGGGTTACAATTGCAATAACTTTGCAATTATAGCTCATGCATGCATTATTACATTATTTCACCGGAAAATAGCTTGTTGAATTTTTAAAATATTGAGTAATTATTTTAAAATATTTACATGCATAAAAATTATTTTATAGTTCGTTAATTATTTTATAAATTATTTTTATCAATTATTTAGGTATTTAACAAATAACCCTTTTTATTTCAGACCTAACCTCTTTTAATACCATCCCAAACCCCTTTTAATATTAACCCAAATCCTTTAAAAACCAGCCCAAACCCCTTAAGCCTAATTTGCACCTACCCGACCCAATAACATTTTTTAATCGTGGTCGTTGATCTAAAAGATCAACGGTCCACGGTTAAACTTGCCATTTTAATTCCCTAACCAACCCTAACCCCCCTCACTCTTCTCAGTTCCGCCGTCCCAATTTCCCTAACCCCCTCCAATTCTCTCTCAACCTACCTTAACCCTAATCGCCGTCACCGGCGAGAAGCTCCATTCTATGGTGTTTCTGTGCATTCTCCGACCACCACCGGTCTCCTATACTCCCTGGCTATTTGATTTCATGATTCCTTAGAAGAATCTTGTGGGGATTCAACTATTCTTGCCTAAAAATTGTTTACCGACCTGTCTCAGGCCACTTTCGTTTGTGAGTATGGATTTCCTTTAGCTTTTCGTATGAATCCTTGAGTTTTTTGGCCGATTCTCTTCATCTCTACTATTTTCTGAAAATCCTAGTTTCACTATTGGTCGAATCTTCTCAACTCTTTGTAGATCTGAAGTGATTCGAGTATTATCGGGTGTTTTCCCTTAAAAAAATATTTTAATTAATTGCTTCAATTTTTAGTCACTCTTTCTAAAACTAGGGTTCTTCCCAGACTTTCCTCAAAGGTTTTTACTTTCAAATGCTTAATCTACTCATCTCTTTACGTGTTTGGTTAATCTTCGTATGTATGCTCGAACCCTAAATGTTTCTGTGTGTTATATTGATTTCTTCAATTTTGTTTCGGTATTGTGGTTATCTCTGTGAACCAGTCATATTAGCTTATTCTATTTAGGAACTTAAACGATTTTCCCTGTTAAAAATAATATTTTGTGGGATTTTTACTCATTGACTTCTGTTAAGGATCTGAACGATCTTCTTTCTTGTTAAAATCAAAACCCTTTGGGATTCTTACTTGGTTAATTTCTATTTAAGGATTCAAATAATTATTTCTTATGAAATCAGTACTCTTTGAAGAATTTTATTGATTGTTTCCTATTAATTGCTCTGTTAAAATCAGTGTGCTGAGATTTCACTGGTTTCCTTATTTGTGACATGTTTCCCTATTTTCACTTGTCTTAATTAGTCGACAGTAGTTTGGGGATTTTTACTGACTCCCCATATGGTATGATTTTTGACTCATTGCCTTAATTGAACCTAGTTATGATCGTTAATTGACTATTCCCCAATTAAAGGGGTCTTTTCCAGATTTTCCTATAGAAATTAATTCTGTGATTGGTTGATTGATCCTTAATTGATTGAACTCTGATTCTCTTTACCTTATGTGTTCCACTCCCTAAGTGCTATATATACACTCTTATTCTGCCTCTCAAAGACACGAACAATAGTTCAAACACACACACACACAAACTTTCTCTCATCTCTCTTTATGCTACTTGTGTTCATTGCTTGTCTAGTCGGCTGAAAGCCAAGGCTAGACTGTTGAATCCTGCATACTTTACCTTATACTTTTGCTTCCTTAACTGGTATGTTTCTATCTCTAATGTCATTATGAAGTTCAAACCTATATGCTTATATGTTGCTCCATGATCCATGTCTTTTTTGCACTAGTTCAATCGCTTATGTACTTAATGCTACATTCTTTCATGTTTACTGCTTTGATTAGCATGTTTAAGTTCATTCTTCCATGTCTATTGCTTTAATCAACATGCTATTCATGTTTAAGTTTCTGATCTGTTCATTGCTTTAAACCAACATGTCTACTTTTATGTTTAGTGCTCTTATCTCTTCTGTCCACTAACTTCAATTGGTATGACCAATACTATATGGTTAAACCATGTCCTCAGCATGATCATTCCTACACTTAGTCTCTATGTTGTACTGTCTATTGCTGCTAGTTAACACAACTACTTTAGCACTAAGTGTGACTGATAGACTTATGTATTTCTATTAAGACTCTAGATCAGTAATCTATGTGCTAATGAATGCTATGAATTTGTTTGTTGAATGTCAATCAACCTTTGTATGTTCCATGTCCTTGTTGCTCAATGTGCTCTCACTTTCATCCTGTTTTGTGTTTCTGATTCCTCTGTTCCCAACCTCGGATCCCTATCTGTAAAATTGCTTGTCCTCACCTAGAGTTAATTAAAAGACTAAGTTGAATTTGGGCAATACTAAGCTTTGTGACTGTGTTGTTGTTTATTGAACCTTTTTTTCTCAGAATGATTTCAAAAGGTTTTCACTCTTAATATGTTTTTCCCAAACTGTTTCCACTCCTGAAGTATTTTTCACTCTTAAATGTTCTACTTATATACTGTTTTCCTAAAGGTATTCCAACTATGTCAAGCACTCTCACTCCTACTCTTAGAATACTTAGGATTCTGCCCATCCAGTGTGTGTACTGCCTAGGAATTCATGAGATTCCTCCGAACTCTAGCACATTGGGGCTGGACCTTCCACACTTCATAAAGATTACTTCTCTATTTGAAAGGATCTTGGTGTGAGCATTGCCCGGGGTCCCTGAGGCCCTTGGGAACTTTGACGCACCAGGACACCCCTCTTGGACACTATGAGACTATGGCACCTTGAACTGTGTGAAGGCCTGGTCTTACCATGTTTACTTTGGGCCTATTCAGGCTCTCTATAGCATAACTTTGTTTATTTTGTAATTCATTTGTTATATGGTATGTAATAATAATCCTTGTAAACAGATATTGAGGAAATTAGTAAAAAGGGGAGAATTCTTATATGATTTTTGTGAGGAAAGCAGGTAGAAATCATGCCCTTAGGACTATTATGACTATTGCTTGCATTAGAGATCATGTTCTTAGGATTATTTGCGTGCATTAGATACCATGCTCCTAAGATTGTTTTTTGGCATACTAGAAAACATGTTATAAGCACATTATGTTATTTGTTCTGGAAAAAAATGTTGTTTTCTAAATTTCTGCATAATCATGTCCGTTTAGCAATTCTGTCACTAATTTACAATTTATCCTGCTTAATAAACATGTTCATTCTCCAATGTGCATTAGAAATCATGCTTTAGGATTTTATTGCATTTGCTTCGATACCATGTCTACATCGTGTAAAATCAGTAATTATTATGTCTATAAAAGTAAGTTTAAAAGCAATCCCAACACCTAGATATCATGTTATAGAAATAAATGTGTATAAATCAGTTCTGTAATGTTCAGCACCTAGACGACATGTTTATAGGACATAATAAATTAAAACTATTTGTTCTAAATCGATTGTTAGAATTCTGATCATAGATAGACAACATGTTTATAGGGTATCTCATATCCACACCTAGGCAAGCCTGTAGGTAATTAAAATCCTGCAAAACTGGTAAAAGTTGTGCTTTGTTTAATTATTTGTGAACTGCCCAGATTCAACAAGTCCTAAAATCAGTAGGCAAACTGATTAGGTCTCCATTGCCTCGCTTCAACATAATGTTTCATTCTGTTTATTAAGCTCACCTAGATATCCTGCTCTAGGACCCCTTCTGAAATATCTGAAATCTTGTTGTTTGAGACGTGCTGTTGTTTGCTTATTTGTGGACGTAAATATGAGCCCCTTTAATTGCTCTTCTGCCTTACAGTCCTAACTGTTTTAATTGTCGCCTAGATTTTTCTCCTTTTAAGCACCTAAGGAGAGCTAGAGTTGCCTTAATTAAAGGTCCTAAACACCTTCAGGACCACAAGGAATGGATGGGTAATGCACACATAGAGTTCGTTTAATCAAAAATCGCTTCTATAACCACTAAGGGGTGGGGGTGAGGGTAATTGGGTAGTAAATGATATGATGACATGTGCGCTAATGCCACGTGTAACACCTCTCATTGTGGAAAGTTTACCGGGTATTGCACATATTTGATCCTATAGGCTAATAAACCTAGGACTTCCCTTATTTTTATACATATGTGTGCTTAGACTGCTTTATTTGTTTAATGTCTAATTCACAAAATAAGTTTTGCCAGGACCCACCGTTGTGGACCTCGAGGGGTGCCTAACACCTTTCCCTCAAGGTAATTTCAAGCCCTTATCCAATCTCTGGTAACGCAAATCGGTTTATATGAGTTATTTGCAATAGGTGCCCTAACGCACCTTAAACTCGTTAGGTGGCGACTCTTCAACTTCTATACCTCTTTCCCAAAAGGAAATGAGTTATCCCAAAGAATGTCGAAAACCCTGACTTCCGCTGCAAAGAGGAAAAATGGGGGCGCGACACCTAGATCTGCACAAAAATGTGCAGCAAGCGTAGCATGAATACACCACAGCAGTACTCAGTAAGTATCAAGACTAACCTCGGTGGAGTAGTGACGAGGAACAGCCAAGACACCTACTAGATATAATAATATGTGCAAGTATGAATAAAAAACTAACAAAGAACAATATCAATATAAGGTTAACATGGTAATAACAATACGATACTTGCAAACTGAAGCTAGAAACAACAATTAGCAATAAGGAGAAAACAAGTAATAACGCCATACAGAAAGCAGAATACAGTTCAAGTCCAGTGAAACCAAGTAAGTAAAAACAAGTAACAATCCAATAATCAATCGCTCCCACACAAAGTTTATACAAGAATTTTTCCGAGGTACCACACCTCATAATCACAAATCACGGGTCCCAAATCACGAACCCTAACCATTGGGCATTGTGTGCCCACATTACCAATCACCACCGCATGGACAACTCACGTGTTGCACGGATGACTCACGTGTCTATACCATTAATGTCTCATATCTTCACGGATAACTCACGTTTTAACAGTAACAATATCTCATTCGCACGAATAATTCACGTGCCAATAGTACAACTTACGCACAGGAGGCAGGTATAGCAGAATACATGTACATGATCAACAAACATCAAGGTTCATATTCTTGGATTGATATAAGTGACAGATTACGGTGTAATTGTGCAATTGTACTATCACAGCTCAAGTCAACAAGTACGATCAGAGACACCAAATGGCATATAGGAAAACAACACAACAAAACCCTTAATATGCATGACTCACACAAGATATTCACCACCTCACAAATATAATCAATGACAATGCCCTCAGGCCATCACAAATCATCCACGACATTGCCCGTTTGTCTCGTCGCGTGGGCAATAATAAAGTAAATAGCCGCCTTGTCTCTCCACACGCGCATAATAATTATCTCAACTTGTCTCACCACATGAGCAAACCCAACATATATAGCTCGTATGGTCACGCCGCATGTGCAAATATCAATAATAATAATAGCACGGACATAGCACATGCGAACACCCCGACAATCCTCTCAATAATAACATATGTTCCCAAACATAACAACATAATATAACAATACGCACCACATGTGTCCATATACCACAACATTTTCATATTCTAATATCACAACCACACATAGCCCACGGCTCAACAACATTGAGTAAAACAAGAACAACATAACACGAGGTATGACAAGTAAATCAACACAAGAATGACAACAATACACTGAAACGGAATAATAAGCTCATCAATGAAAAGCATAATAAGAAATTATGACTTCAAATAAGAATAGTTCAACAAATAAAGAGATAACATGTAATGTCGACTTCTAATAAGGATAATCAACTACGGAAGAAATAACATGTAACAATAACTTCAATTAAGAATAATTCAACTATAAAAGAGGTAACACGACAATAAAGAGACAACAATTACAATTACAACATGTATGAGTATATTTGGCTACAAAAGATAGATCATGAACCAACAACTTCAAATAAGGCATATAAGAGTGAATTTAACAGTGGAGAACATAACATGATATAGCAATTTTAATTTAGTGTGCATAAGAACCCTAAGAGTCTAACCTGGTCAAATTTCCACATATAAGTCCATGTACACACTCGTCACCTCGAGTACACGTCTTTCACGTTGTTCAAATAATGTAAACAAACCAATCCTTACGGTAGTTTCTCCCACACAAAATTAGACAAGATACTTACCTCAAAAGCCCTCAATCAATACTCAAAAATAGCTTTTCCTTTATAATTCACCTCCGCTCGGCTCAAATCTAACCAAAATCGGCTTAATAACATCAATTAGTGCAAGACAAATCAATTCCATTAAATAAATCTATGATCTTTGCATAATTCCTCAAAAGTCAATACGGGCTCGCCCAGTCAAAATCCTGATCCAGGAGTAGATACCGACTACCCATACCACGATTCCATACATGTATTTTGTTTCAAAATTCGAGTCCAATTCGACTCTCAAATCCCAAATTTTTATTTTTCAAAACTTAGACAATTTCTCAAAATTTCACTTTGATTCTCATAATTTTGATGTTAAAATCTCATATATAACCATGTAAAATAGTTGAAAATTGGTCAAAATCACTTATCCAATGATTGTAGATGAAAATACCTCTTCGAAATCGCCTCCTACCTAGTCAAGGATTCAAAGATATGAAAATGAGACTAAAATCGTGTCCCTCGGCTTTTATGTCTAGTCGCATGTGTCACAAATCCGACTTGGAGTTCGCAAATGCGAGCCCCGCAAATGCGACAATCATCATACCACTGCTATTTTCGCAATTGCGACAAAAAGTTCGCAAATGCGAACAATGGACTACTCGCAATAGCGACCCATCAATCGCAAATGTGGAACTCTCCCAGCCCAGGTCCCATTGGAAATGCGAACCCTGAGTTCGCAAATGCGAGCATGACAGTGACAAGCTACCTTTGCAAATACGACTCCCTCCTCGCAAATTCGAATTTCACAAATGCGAAAAAAATCTCGCATTTGCGAGATCTGCAACACCTGATCAAAACCAGAAAAAACTAAAACTCTTCAAACACTCCGTAACACGTCTGAATCTCACCCGATCCCTCAAGGCTACACACCAAACATCAACACAAGTCTAAAATATAATATGAAACTCACTCGCACGATTAAACCATCAAAATAAGATCGAAACCCATGAATTGGACCTCCAAAACACATGAAATCTATAATGAAACTTAGGCACTTCTAAAAACACAACCGCTCGTCCAATTACTATCAAATCAACTCGGAATGACGCCAAACTTTACAGACAAGTTCCAACTAACAAAATGGACATATTTCAAGTCTCGAAACAGAAGTCCAAACACAATAGCTATAAAGCCAACCTACAGTCAAACTTATAAACCTCAAGTTGCCAATTTTCGTCAAAGTAACACAAATCAACCTACAGACCTTTGAATTCAATTTCGAGCATACACCCAAGTCCAAAATCACGATATGAACCTATCAGAGCCATCAAAACATCGTTCCAGGGTCATTTACACAAAATTCAAACCTCGGTCGATATTTTTAACTTAAGCTTCTAAAGTGAGAATCACTCATCCATATTCATCCCGAAACATCCGTAAATAAAATGTGATCATGCACACAAGTCATAAATATACACAATATGATACCACTCAAGGCCTCGAACCGGTGAATGGAACCTTAAACCTTACATTCTCCCCTTCTTAAACGTTCGTCCTCGAACATGCCAAGAGTTTTCAAAGAAGAGAGCTCGTCCTCGTCTTCTGTCGAGTCACTTTGACCTTGTCGACTACCCGTTATCTTCTCGTGAATCGACCCTTTGAGGTTAAGTCTTTGTATCTTATTGATGACACATGGCAGCCTACGAAAGCTTCCTTCATGTTGACTTGGTCAACATGCAATGTTTTTCGCCCATGTATTCATATAAGGGGGGAACTTGGTTTCCTAATACTAAATTAAAATTAATCTTCAAAATACGCAATTACTGAAAAATATCGAATGTGTTGTTCGCCACATAAGATTTGAAGTTTCTCATTATGAATACTTTTAAACATAGATTCATTGTCTACCAAAATGCAATTGTAATTATTGTATACTCTACAGTATATCAAGATTATTGTTAATATTATTTAAGATTACGTGTGATCACAGTATACCATTATTCCATAATAATCATATATATATATATATATCATTATTCAACTGTAATTATGATATACTATACAATATACTAAGAACGTGAATATCATTTAACGTACAGACAAATAGACAATCATAGTATACTGTGATTCAGCAATAATTACACTAGTATAAGTGAAAAGTGAAGTTATACGAAGTGGGTTGACTGGGGTGAACTTAGGATAGAGCTTTCGCTCGTAAGTTTTGAAAGTTGGATAGTAGCATAATCTGCACTTTTAAAGGTCAAGCAAATGGTTTTCATATTTTTGAAAATTAATGGAAAAGTTAACACCTTCCATAAAAGTTGTACTTTTAATATATTACTAAAATAAAATAGGACTTGAAAAATACTAACTATGATTTCACTTTAACAATATACTATTCCTTTTAGGTTTAACCATAACAAACGAAAACATATTCCCATTTCCCACAAACGATCTTCAGTTTTTGTCATTTTTGTTCCGCCATTCAACACCACTAAACCCACCAAAAATCAGCTTCAGCCAGCAGCCCAAAGAAATAGCCCACGCCACCACCTGAATACACCACAATCACGCTTTCAACCCCACCATTATTATTTTACTGCCAAATTCTCTGTCGCCTTCAAAGAAAATGGACACCACGAGAGACATTATAAAAGAAAAATATGTCGTCGAACATAATTTACGATGCTGATGGATTGCCTTCGCGAAGGTATACTATATAATTTTGTGTGTATTATTGACCAGGGAGCTGTTTCATGGGTTTGCATTAGAAACTGGGTCTCCCTTCAAATTTTATTCAAAACTTATCATCTACGTTGTTTCCTATAAAAAGAGAGTAAAGATTATATACGAACTGAAATGTTATTATGAGCAATGTTAATACAACTGAACACGCTATGCCTACTTTGCTTGGACTTCTAAACCAACAACAATCCATGTATAAGAATTACTATAATACATACGAGGACTTATAGAATTAGCTAAATAGAATCAACATTTATCATTTTTAGGAACTTACACTACTGTATAAAATTATATTTTTTTAATTTATAATATATTTAATAATATTATATGATTTTCAAAAAGTCTTTACTCATAATACTCTAAGAGGAACGTGGTTTCCGTATAAGCCTTTTTAACTTAACTTCAATTTTTTTTTTTGGTTGCAAATATCACCAAATATATATTCAACATCAATTTCCAAAGAATATGCTTTAATTTTATTTACTATTCATCATAAAATAATAGTATTTTATATTTTATTTTAAAGAAATAGTACATGATTGAGAGATAACAGGATCTGTCAATGTTACAATGATATATGTTTATCCATAAATAATTATTTTTGAGTTTTAATATTCTTAATTTAGAAGACAAATTCACATAAAATAATTTTAAGGTGGTTCTTTTCTTACATGGAATTAAATGAACTTGACACTTTCCAAGAACGAATTAAATAGTGTGCAATATAAAAATATAAAGTTACAATTAAAGACGTAAATAAAAAGGGGTACATACTTAGATTAAATGCCTAATCCAAACAACTTGTACACAATTTATACGTTAAGTCAAAAATGAAAGCATCAAATCCAATGCATGAAACAGAAACTTATATGTTAACAAAAGACTTTTGAAAAACTGGTATAAAAGTTTTTATGATAAAGAGTACAGTCATTCAAGTAAGAACACCAAAATAAAGATATATTAATTGAACATGAGAATGCAAAATTTAACTATTAATACCTCTCTTTTAAAAGGCAGAACTGAAACTCGTCCGGGGCTCGCCTCTGGGCGGAGCACTCATAAAACGCCCCTGGGTTTATGTGTGGGGCTTAGTTCCGTGAGACTTGCGCCTCGATCGTTGGTGCTTACGCTTCGGACACGCCCAACGCCCAACATACTGGACTCGCCTAATAAAACTTTATGCAATTATGTGTGACTAACCTTGTAAATCTTCAAAAAAATTCAATAAATCGTTGACTATTTAAAATTATTTTTTTCTTAATCATTAATCATTAAGTTAAGAGTATTTTATGTCATAATTAAAATAAATAATTATCGCATGTCTAAGACTGCTATGATAGTAAATTTAAATAAATCTTCATTTAAAAGTGTTTATTTATTAACTTTTGTTATGTCATTATATAATAATAGTTCATAATTTTTTATAATTATTTTTCTAAATATTTCTTTTTTCATGTTTATGAGATACAATACTTATTACTTTAATAACCAAATATTAGCTAGTAACTATTTACAAATAATTAGTTATCATGGTATAGTATGGTGAATTATGCGTCACTTTATTAACTAATTGAAACTTAAAAATAAATTATGCTAGAGAATCAAATTTAAATTTTGAATTATGTTTTATATAAATACTCTTTCAAATAGAAAGCATATTAAATAAAAGAAGTATTTAAAAAAATATCAAATTGCAATATCGAAATTCTTTCAAGATTTATATAAAAATTTGCATCGTTTGATGTTTGAGTTTTAATGACGTTGCAACTAATTTGCATATTATGAAATATGTCATACTTTTCGTATTATTCATAGCTGAATTGTAATTTATAAATATTTTAAATAGATTATTTGTTATAATTTGTGATTTTAATGTAATTTTTATAATTATTTTTTATTTTATACTATTTTAAAATTCTTGAAATTAGTAAAATTTAAAGATCTGTGGGACTTACGCCCCATGTCTCAGGGCTTACGCCTCGCCTCGTCAGAAGTAAAATGCCTCGCCTCACGCCCCCGCCTTTTAAGATATTGATTAATACACATATATTAATTCAAATCAACTACTAATACAAAACATGGAGAAAATTTCAATTACTAATACAAAAGAATTTTGCTCAAAGAAAGAGAACATGAGAATCCTTAATTTGATGATCATATAAAATTTTAGCTTCTTTCATTATTTTGGGATATATATATATATATATATATATATAAGGATTCCTAAACCGAAAAGGTGTGCAAAGTAGGGCTATGTACGGATCGGATTGGATCGGATTTAGCACATTTCAGATTCGGATTTCGAATTTCGGATTCTAGAAAATGCAATCCGAATCCGATCCGAATTATATCGTGTAACGACCCGGTCTGTCGTTACGCGAAACCTACATTATAACTGTTGTTAGTGGCTTATTATATGTTGGTTATTCTATTATTAATGTGTTAGAGTTGATAGGCTTGAAATCGAAATGGTTAAATGAGAATTTAGTCACTTAGTCCTTAAGAACAACCTTAAAATGGGAAAAGTCGACTAAGAGTTGACTTATTGGTAAACGACCTCGGAATACGTATTTTATAGTTCAGATAGCTTCGTTAGGTGATTTGGGACTTAGGAGTGTGTTCAGAATATTTTTAGGATGCCCGATGTAGAATTAGGCTTGAATTGGCGAAGTTAGTATTTTGGCGAATTCCGGTTGATAGGCGAGATTTTGATCCGAGGGTCGGAATGGGATTCCGAGAGTTGCTGTAGCTTCGTTAGGTCATTTTGGACTTGCCCGCAAAATTTCAGGTCATTCGGAAATGATTTGGTTGGGTTTTTGATCAAATGCGCGTTTCGGAAGTTTTTGGAAATCATAGGCTTGAATCCGATGTAATTTTGGTGTTTTGATGTTAGTTTTGATGTTTTTAGAGTGCAAATAAGTTTGAATGATGTTATGGGATATGTTGGTAAGTTTGGTTGGGGTCCCGAGGGGCTCGGGATTGATTTCGGGTGATTAACGGACTCATTTTGGACTTAGAGAAACTACTGTTTTCTGGTGTCAGTGCAGCAGATATTTACTCTCTGCGATCGCATAAAGGGAGTCGCGATCGCATAGAGCATTTTGAGAGAGGTCAGTACTTACTCTCTGCGATCGCATAAGTATGCTCGCGATCGTAGAGAACGAGCAGGTTAGGCAGTGCGGTCGCGTGAGGTTCCCTGTGATCGCGTAGAGCGTTTGGGGCGCGTGGGGTCGGGAGGTCAGGAGTGCTGTGCGATCGCGTACCTAGAGGCTGCGATTGCGAAAGTCAAAACCCCTAACACTGTGCGATCGCAGGGCCAAGGCTGCGATCGCGGTGAAGAAATCACTGGGCAGTATTTAAATATTTCATCNTAAACCCTTATTTCACCATTGGTGTACGGACAAGGAGCTTCTTGGACGAATTTTGGAGGAGAAAATCATTGGTTATCACAGAGGTAAGTATTTTGATCATTAAAACTCGTCTATGGGTGATTATAGACCATAATCCCAGCCTTTAATTCATGAAAAACAGTAGAAAAATTGGGTTTTAGGGCTTGAGATTTTGAGACCTTCAAGGGTCGATTTGAGGGGTCAAACGGACTCCGATTTTGGTGTTCGTTATATGTACGGACTCGTGGGAAGACGAAGAACACTTTTCTGTAAAAATATCTGAGTTTCGGGATGCGGGCCAGGGGGTCGGGTTTTGCCCGGTTTCGAATTTTTGAGTAAAATTGATATCTTTTGATTGGAAATTGTTCCTTAAGCCCATATTGATGATAAAAATCTGAACTTGGTAGATTTGGAGCCTTCAGAGGTTGATTCGATAGGCAAGCGCATTGCGGAGTAGTTTCGGGCTAGTTTTGAGGTAAGTAATGTCTTTAAATCCTGTCCTGAGAGTATGAAACCCCGGACTATGCACTCCTTTCACGGGTTTTGAGATAAAAAGGTGGAAACTTTGGAAACATCTTTCCTATTTAGGCGACTATTGAGTTGCAAAACCGATTTCTAAGCCTATACTTAATAGTGTAGATATATTTTGATATGATTTAGGCTGTAAGCCATGTTTGGGGCCTAGTGCCGATCTGTTTTAACCCCTTGGGGGCTGTTTTAATATTTTTCTCACTGATATGTTATGATTTTCACTCAGTCTTTACTGTGAAATTGTTTTGACACACAGAGTATTTTGAACTACTTCTTGAAAATGAAATATTGTTTTTGGGTCAAGAACCCGGTATGATTATGGCCTGAAGGGCAAATTGAGAGTGTCTGACTGAGTGAGGCTGCTG
>ML286337.1:230-17302 GCA_005239495.1 Nicotiana undulata | reverse complement strand
GGGTGCGTAGGATCGAGATACACTCGATCTACTCCCTCCATTTTTCTTATCTCACCAATAAAGTGATTTTTTTCGATTTTCGGTGGGGATTTTTGGGTATTTGGTGGGGAGTTAGCCGTTGAGGGTGGAACTTTGGACACAATGTGAATGAACTCTGGTGGGGTAGTAACTCTGGTTTAGCACAAAATGGTAAGATTAGTCATCAAAATATTTAATTCATGGCATTAAGAGGTGACATATGGGGGAAATTGGATACAATTTAGATGCTCTTATCATGCTTTAACCCATTTTGCTTTTGCTTTTATTCTGTTCTGTAGTTCTCAAATATTAAGATGATTTTCTTGTTCAGATGTTTGGTTTGTTTGGGCAATACGTGTATGAATGATTTGGGTCGTGGGCATGGGAAGGCCAAAGCCCATTAGTAATTAATTTGTTCATCCTTTAGGAGTTGGGCTTGGTCAATTGCATGAAATAAGAAGTTAAAATGGGAGTGAGCATGAAATCAATTTTACTTCTTTTGGTTTATTTATTTCACTTTTATTACATTGTTCGCTAGGAGCATATTTAGGCCGACCACACTCGGGTAGGCAAACTTTAGGATTTTCCTTCTAGTTTCTCTTCTAAGGTGAGAGGTCATCCCCCGTTAATGGATTATTACATCCGGGGAATGCCCTGAGGAACTTGTATATATTTTTTCATCCGGGGTATGCCCCGAAGTATTTGTATTCGGAGGCCGAAAGTAGAATTCGTAATGTTTTTATTCTTATTTTCATTTTTCTTTATTAGGTGGGGACGACCTCGAGCCTCTTTTGATTGTTTTTTTCTTCTTTTATGTGTTTTATACCTCAATCTGAATATCTTAAAAGCCAACTTGGTCATGTATGCAACCGTACTAGTTACGGGACTCGGGGAATGCCTAACACCTTCTCCCCGAGTCAAATGAACCCCCTTACCCGAATCTCTGGTGCAGGCCTAGTTAAGAGTCAAACGTGTTTTGAAGGAAAATTATCTTTTTTGAAGAAAAAATGGTGACCTGACACACCGAAACCAAATGTCAGATGGCGACTCTGAGTTAATCCTTTTAAACACAATTCTTTGTCACTTTCAAATCTGAAAACCCTTTGAACTTCACAAAATCTTTTTAACTTTTTAAGAGGGTTTAGTTTGTAAAAAAAAGGGGTGTGACATCTCTGGCAACTCTGCTGGGGACTTGCAGGTTCGAGCTAGTACTTGATCTTGTTGGCTCTTTAGGATATTCGGTTGAGGTTTTTGTGTTTATTTGCTTTATTTGATTTTTATTCTTATTTATATCGTTCTATTATTTGCTAAATGCCTATTTGTTTACAGTTTTTCCTTTATGTGTTACTGCTTTATAAATTGTCATCATTTGCATAACTCTGGGTCTTCTTTCTGCAACAAGTCTTCCGAAGTACGTTTGAGCGTACACGGCCTTTTCTTTGAGTCACCCGTGTCTTTAGGGGGGTGGCGTGGGAGCGTGGAGTGGGCGGACAGCTAGAGCAGCCGCCATCGACCACGTGCCGCCCCGAATTGCCTTGTCTAGTGAACCCTCAACCTTAGGTCAGCCTGTAGGTCATGCTTATTTGCATCATGTCATTATACTTAGCAGGGCTCGGTCTCAGGCACCGTGTCCCTTTGTAGGAGGCATGTACAAATTATGTCAAAGTGGGCCCGCGGCCCAAAAGATATTTAATCATCCCTATGTGCTACATGCTACATCTTTAAGAGTAAATGGGTCATTTGGCGGACCAATAACGGTTTGAGGGTAAATGAGAAAGAAAGGAATGGTGAAAAATGAAGCAAGCAAGGCTTAGTTATTTTTCTTTCACAACTTTTTCAAGAAAAAAGACAAAAAAAATGAAAATGAAAAAATCCAAAAAGATTTTGCATTTTCCCATCATCTTCCAAAAATCAAAAAATGAGAAAAAGAAAATCAAAAAATCAAAAAAAAAAAAAGATTTTACATGTTTCATCATTTTTCAAAAAATACAAAAATATGTTTTTTTTTCAAAAACACTTTTTTTTTAAATTCTCTCCCGTATCTAATCTTCCCGAACTACGCATACCTGATTCTCGTTTTTCGGGGCGGGATACGTAGGCATCCCACATAGGGTACGGTCTTCCTAATGAGTCTTAGGTTCTCGGCTTCGGGGGTTCGTAGCCAAATCTTGCATATTTAACCATTTTTTGCTACATCGGCTATTTTTGAAAAATAAGGTTGTTTTCTCAAGGTAGCTTATTATACCATGTCTTAGAGGCCTAAGTCTACAACAAGGTGAAGTTTAAGGTCCATTCCTGTCGAATTTGTGTGTCTAGCCACTTTTGGCCACATCGGTCATTTTTGCAAAATGGGTCACTCTTGCAAAGAAAGTCCTAGGGCCATGATTGTTGAGAGTTTGAAGTCATAAAAGCCTTAGTGAGGCATTTTTTAAGTCTTAGAGGTCAATCTTGTCAAGTTTGCAATTGTAGTCGTTATGGTCTTCGCTATTGCATTGTTGGGGCTTTTGGTATTTTCTTTGGAGGGTAGACATATTAGCACGCGCCTGGGATCAGTAGCCTTTGCATTTTTCCATGATAAACACAGTAGTAATGTCACCTTGGTTCCGACGATTTTGGCAGAGATCTATCGTGCTTTGACTAGGATTCAAGAAGGCGAGAGGTTCTTTGAGAGAAGTAACTTGTTGCTGCAGCTGTGGTTGATAGAGCATTTACATCTCGTCACTTTGTTTGAGAAAGATGTGATTGATCGTTTCTTGAGGGATCGAGTAAAGTGCATCGAGCATAGGATGACGTTCGATAAGTTCGCCTTACCACTCGGAGTTCAGGCTTGGATTGATTATTTAGGATCTTTAACTGAAGATAAGATTTTGTGGTCCTACCTTTGGATTGATTTGGACGTGATTTTAGTCGGGTCCCGCGTGCAGGATTTCTTGGTGTTGATTGGAATTTGGTGTACTAGACCATATACCCCTGCTAGAGTGATGCGTCAGTTAGGAAGGCGGCAAGAGGTTCCCTACATCCCCGATTCTCGTGACTTTATTAGGGAGATTGACACTATGGCTCATAGGGAAGTTGACATTCAGACTTACTAGCGTCATGCAGCAAAGATGGGTAGAGACAATTTAGCAAATGACCCGCACTCACCTGGATACACCCATGAGTATTTTATTTGGCTACAATCTACTCAGCGGGGAGTTAGCAGACCGCTGCCCCAACGGGTTAGAGGAGTATTTGACAAGGAGGTTACCTCGTGGATATTACTCAGACAGTTGATGGATCGATTTACCCGGGCAGAGGAGGCACACGCATCAGAAAGAGTTGGGGTTCGAGCTACACTCCAGGCCTTGAGATCGCAGTTAGCAGGTTTGGTAGAGAACATAAGACAGCACCGTGAGTACCTTACCAGAGTCAGCCTTCAAGATGTAGGCACGTATTCCAAGGTCCTCATTCCCAGCTTCGAAGTGTCCTTGCAGGGTATAGTACAAAGGTTAGATTCCGTCGGATTGATGGGGCCCTCTGGATCTTTGTCAGACGCATCCCAGCTAGGACCATCGCATTCAGGAGCAGTTTGATGAGCATCTTTATTTTTGTGTTTTGAGCTATATTTTACTTTCGTGTCTTGTCTAGAAGTACTAAGTCCTTTAGGAGGCATTAGAGTCTATCGTATTTGAACCTGTGAAGTCTTTTGTTATCGTACTCCCTGTTTTGTATTTAAAACCAAAAATATATTATTATAAATGAAAAATCAAAAGATTTTCACTTTTTTTTAGTTTATTTTCCACCACTTTTCCAGAACTACGCTTGATCGGATTCATGTGAAACATGATACGTAACCAACCTACATAGGGTTCGATCAAATCATTTAAAAAGAAAAAAAAAGGAATTTGTGGGACATGAGGGGTGATAGAAATGAAATGGTGATAATTATAAAGAAAAGAGAGGAAGAAAAATGAGCAAACCAAGGAGAGATAAAAAAAAGAAAGAAGAGAAAATTGAAATGAACAAAATTGGGATGATGCCATATGATCCTATGACCCTCAAAGCCATTTTAGAATCGTTAATTGTTGCTAGGTGCATTGCACGCAATGTGGTATTATTGTTATAAATGCCCTAACGCTAACACGGTGGCTTTGTTTTGTTTTTCTCTATTACCTTACATTTTCAGGAAGGTGGTTAGTTTTTTGGCATCCTAGCAAGTCATCCCTACAACACTAGGTCAAAGCACCAAACAGTCATGACTACCAAAGAAGCAAACACAGGAGTTGTGGACCCGCCAAGGGAAATTGTTAAATCAGAATCGGAGCTGAAAGAGGAGCTCTATAGGGTAAAACATCAGATGGCAGAAATGTATCAGGCCTGGGTTAGGGGACACCCTCCACCTTCATTCCCTACCAGCCATGCAGAAAACCCTGCTTCCATTCCACCACTATCCCAATCACAAATGCCCAATACCATTGACCTTTCCCCACAACACGCACCAGGCTTCACCCCTTACCACTCCTACCCCGGAACTTCGTCCCAGACTCTTCCTGCCCCACCAACCAAAACAACTTCATATCCTGATCCAACATCTGCTCCCATCTTTGTACCCCCTCCACGAGCTATCCTCCACCGATCCTCTAGTGATTCTGCGTTCCTAGCTCCAGATACCTAATACTACGCCCCGGAACCCACCTTCAAAGTCCCAGATCCCTACTACTACACTCCCCACTTTGAGCCTCATGATGAAACCGACAAACCACCCAAGAACGAAGAGCAGGAGGAGATATCTAGAAAAGTAAAGAGTCTGGAGCAATCATTGAGAAATATGCAAGGGTTAGGAAGCCAGGTGAGCGTAGCCTATAAGGATTTGTGCATGTTCCCTGATATCCAACTGCCTGCCGGGTTCAAGATGCCCAAGTTTGACTTATATGACGGACACGGGGATCCTGTAGCTCATCTGAGAGGTTACTGTAGTAAAATGAGAGGCGTCGGGGGAAAAGACAAATTGTTGATGGCATACTTCAGTCATAGTCTGAGTGGGGCAGCTTTAAAATGGTACACCCGCCAGGACGCCAACAGGTGGTATACATGAGACGATATGGCTCAGGCTTTTGCCCGGCATTTTCAGTACAATATGACATTATCCCAGACTGCTTATCTCTGACTAAGGTGGAAAAGAGGCCTAACGAGAGCTTTAGAGAATATGGGTTCCGATGGAGGGAGCAAGTTGCACGAGTCAATCCTCCGATGGAAGAAGATGATATGGTTAAATACTTTCTTCAAGCTCTGGAACCCACTTACTATGGCCATTTGATCTCTGCCATTGGTAAGCCTTTCAATGACGTGGTATAGATAGGAGAAATGGTGGAAAAGGGGCTCAAGTCAAAAAGATCGTGAGTTACTCTGCTATAAGAGAGACCACACAGGCTATCCAGAATGGTATCGGAAGTTCGCTGGGAAAGAAAAAGAAGGAAGATGTCACCATGGTTGTCTTTGGACCATGGAATAGCCAGAGGAGTTCATTTCATCAATACAGTCAGCCTCAATCCCGACCTCCAGCCTACATCCAAACTCCATATAATCCACCCCAACCTTATTTCCAACCACCGGACTTCCAGTGTTCAGCCAGACCACCTCAATACCATGTTCATCACGCACAGTCATATGCTCAACCCCCTTCTTACCCGCAATGGCATGCTCAATATCCACAAAATACCTATCCACCCCCACAACCCTACCGTAACCCTACTGGCCTGAATTTTAGACCCAGGCCGGAGTATGAAAGAGAGAGGTAGCAACGAAAGAAAAACTTCACTCCTTTGGGTGAGTCCTATACCAGTTTGTTTCAGAGGTTGAGGAAGTTGGACGTCTTGAGGCCAATTGAGGCAAAGATATTGAATCCCCCTCCAAAGAACCTTTATTATTCTCTGAGATGCGCGTATTGTTCTGATGCTCCAGGGCACGATACAGAGAAGTTTTGGCACTTGAAAAGGGCAATACAGGAACTCATTGATACAAATCATATCGTAGTATAGAACTCAGATGCATCAAAAATTAACCAGAACCCTTTGCCAGCCCATGTAGAGACGCACATGATTAAGATAGTGCACAAGGATGGGGAACCTGAGAATTCTTCAAAGTTTGTTATGATGATATGTGTCAGCGAAAGTGTTTTAATCAAAGCTCCAGACTCTACCAAAGCAACACTTTCGAATGTTGAAAAGGTGACAGAGAAGATGAGCTCGCTCAACCTGAAGCCACCGGTGTTGGTCGTGAAAGGGCCTTCGAAAGATATCGGTATGAACCAGGAAAAACGGAAAGTGATAGTTCCAAGGTCGTCAAGCAAGCCTGTCATAGTTTTTGAAAGGGGCTCCTATTACCCCAGTTATCATCAAGCCAGTGACCCAGCTCCCAGTAGTGAATACCAAAGCTACTCCGTGGAATTACAAGCAGGTGACAGTGACTTAAAAATGGAAAGAAGTGGAAGAGGAAGTTAATGAAACCAGGGGGCTGACTCATTCCGGGAGATGCTTTACTCCAGAGGAATTAAGTAAAGCCAAGACATTCAAAGATAGCACAATCCCAGTAAAGAAGCCCGTTACTGAAAAGGAGGCAGAAGAGTTTCTGAGGAAAATGAAGGTGCACGATTACTCCATCATGGAACAATTGAGGAAAACGCCAGCTCATATTTCTCTTTTATCATTACTGATACATTCAGATAAACATCGTAGAGCCCTCATGAAGATTCTAAATGAGGCTCATGTCTCGTATAAGATCTCGGTGAACCATTTGGAGAAGATCGCTAACAAAATCTTTGAGGCAAACAAGATTACCTTCTCAGACGACGAACTTCCCCTAGAGGGCACAGAACACAATCGAGCTCTCTATCTGACAGTAAAGTGTGAGGACTCTTGGTCTCTAGGGTATTGGTTGACAATGGTTCCAACGCAAATATTTTCCCTCTCTCCACCTTGCAGAAATTGAAAATCGGTACTAATAGGATCCACAGGAATAGTATGTGTGTCCGGGGTTTTGATGGAGTGGGAAAGGATTTTGTTGGTGATATAATGCTTGACAATAGGGCCAGTCGAATTCACCATGGAGTTCCAAGTGTTGGATGTGGACGTCTCCTACAATTTATTGTTAGGCAGGTTGTGGATACATGCCGCCAAGGCAGTCCCATCTTCCCTGCACCAGATGGTAAAATTTGAGTGGGACCAGCAGGATATAGTCGTGCATGGTGACGAGGGTATATGTGCTTACAATGACACATCTGTCCCATTTATGGAAGCTGAGGATGACAAAGGCCCTTGGGTCTACCAAACTTTTGAAACAGTATCAGTTGAGAAAATATCTGAGGGAGAATGCATGACAGGTCCAAAGCTACCTTCGGCGTTCGTCATGGTAGCGAATGAAATCCTGAAAAATGGTTTTGTGTCGGGCAAAGGTCTGGGTTCATCTCTACAAGGTATCGTGCATCCAGTGTCTCTACGTGAAAGTCTTGGTACGTTCTGTCTGGGATTCAAGCCCACAGGGGAAGATGTGAAGAGGGCTTAAGGTTTGAAAAAGAAGGCGTGGGCACTGCCTAAGCCAGTTCCACACATCTCCAAGTCCTTTGTCAAACCAGGGGTCGCAGAACGCCAGATATCAGTGGTCCCAAAACACGTGGCCGACTTTGATGAAGAGTTAATCAAGAGGTTCCAGGGTTCATTTGATGAAGTTAATGTGGTAGAAATCGGGGAAGGTTCCAGTAATGCCGATGTGCAGCTTGTTGGGCCAACTGTGAAGCTTAGCAATTGGGAAGCTACTCCTCTCCCCACCCGGAAGGAGTTTTGGTAGTTTGCTTTGTTTTCCTTTCTGTTATATGGGTTATTCCAGGGTTGTAATCTAAATATTGTTTTTCACTTTGTTTCGATGTCAACCCCTGTTATCCTTTATATTAATGAAATGCAATTTTCCGTTTTACATTATTCCTAATATTTTTCGTTTTTGTTTTTCTTTTCTTTTGTACAGTTCTTTTTATGCTGGTTCTAATGACATGAAATGCATGAGGAATTTTCAGCCAAGTCCTTAAGGCCAGTCTAATCCTGAAATAATTATCCAAGAAGTAGAATATGATGAGTAAATGGAATATGATGAAGAAGCATCATTTGAGGAAATAAGTAAAGAACTAAAGCACTTTGAAGAGAAACCAAAGCCTAATCTGAATGAAACTGAAGCAATCAATTTGGGAGATCAGGATAATATCAGTGAAACTAAGATAAGTGTGCATTTGGAATCGCAAGTCAAGGAAGAAATAATCAAAACACTGTTGGAGTACAAAGACGTCTTTGCGTGGTCATATGACGACATGCCAGGCTTGAGCACTAATTTGGTAGTTCACAAATTGCCAACTGATCCTGCGTGCCCTCCTGTCAAGCAAAAGCTAAGGAAGTTCAAGACTGACATGAGTGTAAAGATCAAAGAATAAATCACCAAGCAGCTTGATGCAAAGGTCATCCCGGTTACTCGATATCCCGCTTGGTTAGCTAATGTGGTGCCAGTACCAAAGAAAGATGGTAAGACCAGGGTATGTGTTGATTATCGAGATCTTAACAAGGTGAGCCCGAAGGATGATTTTCCATTGCCAAACATCCACATTCTGATCGATAACTGTGCCAAGCATGAGATTGGGTCCTTTGTGGATTGCTATGCGGAATATCACCAGATCTTGATGGATGAAGAAGATGCAGAAAAGACAGTGTTCATCATGCCATGGGGAACATATTGCTACAGGGTAATGCCATTTGGTTTGAAGAATGCTGGGGAAACTTACATGAGGGCGATGACCACCATATTTCATGACATGATTCACAGGAAAATCGAGGTTTATGTAGATGATGTGATCATAAATTCAAAGAAACAGTCCGATCATGTCAAGGATTTGAGGAGGTTTTTCCAAAGGCTCCGCCGGTATAACCTCAAGCTCAATCCAGCAAAATGTGCATTTGGTGACCCGTCTGGGAAACTATTGGGATTTGTGGTTAGTCGCCGAGGTATTGAATTGGATCCGTCAAAGATCAAGGTCATCCAAGAGTTACCCCCGCCGAAGAATAAAACAGAGGTTATGAGTTTGCTCGGAAGGTTGAACTACATCAGCAGGTTTATTGCTCAACTCACGACAACCTGTGAGCCCATCTTTAGATTGCTGAAGAAGAATGTTGCAGTCAAGTGTACCGATGGGTGTCAGGAAGAATTTGATAAGATTAAGAGGTACATGTCAAACCCACCTGTGTTGGTCCCACCAGATCTTGGTAGGCCCCTAATTCTCTATCTGGCAGTCCTAGATAATTCTTTTGGCTGTGTATTGGGTCAACACGACATCACCGGGAAAGAGCAAGCCATTTATTATCTCAGAAAGAAGTTCACCCCTTATGAGGTTAAGTACACTCTTCTTGAAAGGACATGTTGCGCCCTGACTTGGGTTGCACAAAAGTTGAAGCATTATCTGTCGTCCTACACTACCTACCTCATTTCTCGCATGGATCCTCTAAAGTATATCTTTCAGAAGCCTATGCCCACGGGAAGACTTGCAAAGTGGAATATTTTACTCACAAATTTTGATATCATCTATGTGACCCAGACCGCAATGAAAGCCCAAGCCTTGGCCGAGAATCCAGTAGATGAAGAATATGAGCCATTGAGAACTTATTTTCCCGACGAAGAAGTGATGTATGTTGATGATGTTTACCATGATGAAAAGCCAGGCTAGAATCTCTTCTTTGATGGAGCTGCTAACATGAAAGGTGTTGGAATAGGGGTGGTACTCATCTCTGAAACAGGGGAACACTACCCTGTAACAGCCCAACTTCGATTTTATTGCACCAACAACATGGCTGAGTACGAAGCATGCATCTTGGGCCTGAGGTTAGATGTATATATGGGAGTTCAGGAAATACTGGTCTTGGGAGACTCAGATTTGTTGGTTCACCAAATTCAGGGAGAGTGGGAGACTCGGTATTTGAAACTCATATCGTACCGATAGTGTCTGCATGATCTTTGTCAACGATTCAGGTCAGTAGAATTCAGGCACATTCCCAGGATTCATAATGAGATTGTCGACGCCTAAGCTACTCTGGCGTCAATGTTACACCATCTGGATAAGGCGTACGTCGATCCTCTGCACATCCAAGTTCGTGATCAGCATGCCTATTACAATGTGGTGGAAGAAGAAATCGATGGTGAGCCTTGGTTTCACGATATCAAGGAACACATCAGGTCGGGGGTATACCCGATGCATGCCACCGGTGACCAAAAGAGAACCATTCGACGTTTGGCTAGTGTATTTTTCTTAAGCGGGGGAATCTTATACAAGAGGACTCCAGACTTAGTACTGCTGAGGTGTATAGATGCTAAAGAAGCTTCAACTCTCATGACGGAAGTGCATTCTGGAGTGTGCGGGCCACATATGAACGGGTATGTCTTGACAAAGAAGATTCTTCGAGCAGGTTATTATTGGCTCACCATGGAACGAGATTGCATCAGCTTTGTTCGCAAGTCTTATCAATGCCAGGTGCATGGCAATCTGATTCATTCCCCGCCATCTGAGTTGCACACAATGTATGCACCTTGGCCCTTTGTTGCTTGGGGCATGGATGTCATTGGACCAATTGAGTCGGTTGCGTCCAACGGACATAGGTTTATTCTGGTGGCTATTGATTATTTTACCAAGTGGGTCGAAGCTATAACTTTCAATTCCGTGACCAAGAAGGCAGTGGTAGATTTTGTTCATGCAAATATCATTTGCCGGTTCGAAATTCCCAAGGTGGTCATCACAGACAATGCTGCTTATCTCAACAGTCATTTAATGAAAGAGGTATGTCAACAGTTCAAGATCATGCATCGAAACTCCACTCCGTATCGTCCCAAAGAAAATGGAGTTGTTGAGGCTGCTAATAAGAACATAAAGAAGATACTTCACAAGATGGCGCAAGGTTCTAGGCAATGGCATGAAAAGTTACCTTTTGCTTTATTGGGCTATCGCACTGCTGTCTACACTTCAATAGGTGAAACTCCTTATTTGTTGGTATATGGAACCGAGGCAGTCATACCCGCGAAAGTTGAGATTTTATCCCTTCGGATCATTGCAGAAGCTGAAATTGATGATGACGAGTGTCTCAAATCCCGGATCGAGCAGTTGAGTTTGATTGATGAGAAATGAGTGGCAGCGGTATGTCATGGTCAATTGTATCAGAAGAGAATGGAAAGAGCATATAACAAGAAGGTGCATCCCCGGAAATTTGAAGTGGGCCAGTTGGTACTGAAACGCATCCTTCCGCATCATGCTGAAGCTAAAGGCAAGTTCGCCCCAAACTGGCAGGGGCCGTTCATTGTGACAAAAGTGTTGCCCAATGGTGCTTTGTATTTAACAGACATAGAAGGCAAATGTGTAGATATGGCTATCAATTATGATGCAGTCAAGAGGTACTATGTATGAGTTCTTTGCTTGTCTTCAATTATATTTTATACTTGGCATGTTTAAAGTTGAAATGACGAAGGCCTTTTGTTCTGCTACCCAAACACTTTCATCCTTTACTACCCCTTTTGAGCCTTAATTTATTTATTTTCATACCCCTCTTTTGGAATCAGAAAATAGAGTTAGAAAATAGAAAATAAAGAAAAATATAGAAAAGAAAAAGGAAGGAAAGATATGGAATAGAAAAAATAAAGGAAAGAGAAAAAGAAAGAAAGATGAAAAAAGTCAGGTCAGATGCTTGAACTACGTTTGACCTGATTCCTTTTAAGGATACGTAGGCAGCCTTACCCTGAGGTTCGGTCCCATCAAAAGAAAATTCCAAAATTCCCCAGACTCAAAGAAACTGGGGCAGAAGTTTTAGTTTTGCAAAAGATCTGATTCCAAAAGTTGTAACTTTTAACCCTTTCATCTTAAATTTTCTTGAGCCTTCATGACACCCTTTCTTTCTAACCCTGTCCGAAAGCCCACACTACGGTTCAAAGAAAGACCTTCCGATCAATCTTTGAGGATGTCAAGTCAAGAAAGATAGAGGTATGATTTACATCATGGATAACACTTTGTTCATGGGCACAAGGAAAAATAAATAAAATGAGAGGGTCTTATTGGTGAAAACCCTCACGGGCACCGTAAGGCGACGGTGAGCTGAGAGAAAATTTAAAATAAGAGTCTTATTGGTGAAAACCCTCACGGGCACAGTAAGGCGATGGTGAGCTGAGAGAAAATTTAAAATGAGAGAGTCTTATTGGTGAAAACCCTCGCGGCACCATAAGACGATGGTGAGTTGAGAGATGAACAAATGAGAGAGGCTTGTTGGTGAAAAACCTTCGGGTCACTACAAGTTGAATGAGGCTCGTGACTTTACAGAGAAATTGGATAATTGAAAGCCCGATTTTGAAGTATGAAGACATAACATGAACTGAAAATATGATTGGTTGGACGGATTAGGCTGATCAATCCAAAATGCATGTCATGATCATTGGAGCCAGACGCTTCACTCAAATAAGTTTTTTTCCATTCTTCTTCACATAGGTATCTTTGTTCAAACTTTTCCTTCGTTCCTTCTGCCAAAAATTGCTTCATTGCGCTCATTGAGTCTATCTTTATGAGTCTCTTTCGAGTTAACCCTTGTTGAACAAGCAGGAAAGAATTCCAAAGCCTACTGCCAGCTTTTAAATTGCACAAAGCGGGGTTTAGCCAAGCACATCACAAGTGACATGATTCAGAATGAGCAGTATGGTGATAACTGAAGCTCAGGTGATAAGGTGATTCTTGAGTCTTGAAAAATACAAAGATTTGGCAACTTTCAGAATGAAAACACAATGCAACAAGTGAATGTAAGTGATTCAGGTCATCTAGAGGTTTTGTGGTCCAGGTTCGATCAAACAGTCAAACAATCCCTTGCTGACCCGAAGCAGCTCATCAGAATGAAGCATGGCAGTGGCAGGAGCAGACACTCAGCAATGATGCCACAAACTAACCACCACGTTTTCAAACTAACAAGATTTTATTTGTCTGAAACATGGGAGAGAAAATTTGTTTAATTTGCAGGGACCCTCCATGAGGAAAGCATGGTTCAGGGGCAAGGAATTTTGTTCTTTCTACAGAGATCCTCCAGGAAGAGAGCTTGGCTCAGGTTATTTCATTCTCGCTTTTCAGGACCCTCCTGGATAATGGGATTATTTTTAAGTTTTCAGGACCCTCCTAGATAATGGGAATAGTTTTAAATTTTCAGGACCCTCCTGGATAATGGGATTATTTTTAAGTTCTCAGGACCCTCCTAGATAATGAGATTTAGGTTTTAAGTTCTTAGGACCCTCCTGGATAATGGGATTTAGGTTTTAAGTTCTCAGGACCCTCCTGGATAACGGGATTTAGGTTTTAAGTTCTCAGGACCCTATTGGATAATGGGTTTAGGTTTTAAGTTTTCAGGACCCTCCTGGATAATGGGATTTAGGTTTTAAGTTTGCGAAACCCTCCTAGAAAATGGATTCTACTAACACTCACAAATGTTCCTGGTACAAACTGGGGCAGAAAATTTTCTTTGTTTTGTCTGTTTTGTTGTGATTGCAGGCACCCACTTGGAAAATGAGGGAATTTATTTCAATTTAAGTTATCAGGCGCCCACCTGGAGAACGAGGAAATTCATTTCAAGTTTTAAGTCATTAGTAGACGCCCACCTGGAGAACGAGGGAATTCATTTCAAGTTATGTGATCAGGCGCCCACCTGGAGAACGAGGGAATTCATTTCAAGTTAATTCATCATGCGCCCACCTGGAGAACGAGGGAATTCATTTCAAGTTAAGTCATCAGGCGCCCACCTGGAGAACGAGGGAATTTATTTCAAGTTAAGTCATCAGGCGCCCACCTGGAGAACGAGGGAATTAATTTCAATTTAAGTCATCAGGCACCCACCTGGAGAACGAGGGAATTCATTTCAAGTTAAGTCATTAGGCGCCCACCTGGAAAACGAGGGAATACATTTCAAGTTAAGTCATCAGGCGCCGACCTGGGGAACGAGGGAATACATTTCATGTTAAGTCATCAGGCGCCCACCTGGATAACGAGGGAATTTATTTCAAGTTTAAGTCATCAGGCACCCACCTGGATAACGAGGGAATTTATTTCAAGTCTTTAGCATCAGGCGCCCACCTGGATAACGAGGGAATTTATTTCAGGTTAATTCATCAGGCGCCCACCTGGAGAACGAGGGAATCCATTTTCGGAATTCATTTCAAGTCAAGTCATCAGGCGCCCACCTGGAGAACGAGAGAATATATTTCAAGTTAAGCATCAGGGTGGAGAACGAGGGAATTCATTTCAAGTTAAGTCAGTAGCAGGCACCCACCTAGATAACGAGGGAAGTCATTTCAAATTTCAATTCAAGTCAGAAGTAGGAGAAGCTTGCCTCGAGAATGCGAGCCAATAGTTCGAGATGCACAACAAGACTGTAGAAGACTCAAGGCAGATAAGTAGATATGATTTTGTAGTATTTCTTGTAATTTTTATGTTTTTATGTTTCATTTGGTTTTATTTTCATGTAAGGACAGGAAACGCGGACCGGAACATCGACGGCACTTCATTACACTCCACCTCGGTATCCTCTCCCGTAATTCTCCCTACTTCTGAACTACACGTGGCCTGATTCCTTTATAGCCAAGGATATGTAGGCAGCTAAGATGCCAGGGCCCGGTCACATTCTCTTTTCTTTTAGTTTTGGTCACACCCTTTTTTTTAACAAACTAAACCTCACTAAATCCTCTTTAAATCGTTCGAAAGATTTTGTGAAGTTCAAAGGGTTTTCAGATTTGAAAGTGACAAAGAATTGTGTTTAAAAGGATTAACTCAGAGTCGCCACCTGACATTTGGTTTCGGTGTGTCAGGTCACCGTTTTGTTTTTTCAAAAAAGATAATTTTCCTTCAAAACACGTTTGACTCTTAACTAGGTCTGCACCAGAAATTCGGGTAAGGGGGTTCATTTGACTCGGGGAGAAGGTGTTAGGCATTCCCCGAGTCCCGTAACTAGTACGGTTGCGTACATGACCAAGTTGGCTTTTAAGATATTCAGATTGAGGTATAAAACACATAAAAGAAGAACAAACAATAAAAGGAGGCTCGAGGTCGTCCCCATCTAATAAAGAAAAATGAAAATAAGAATAAAAATATTACGAATTCTACTTTCGGCCTCCGAATACAAATACTTCGGGGCATACCCCGGATGAAAAAATATATACAAGTTCCTCGGGGCATTCTCCGGATGTAATAATCCACTAACGGGGGATGACCTCTCACCTTAGAAGAGAAACTAGAAGGAAAATCCTAAATTTTGCCTACCCGAGTAGGGTCGGCCTAAATATGCTCCTAGCGAACAATGTGATATAAGTGAAATAAATAAACCAAAAGAAGTAAAAATTGATTTCATGCTCACCCCCATTTTAACTTCTTATTTCATGCAATTGACCAAGACCAACTCTAAAGGATGAACAAACTAATTATTAATGGGCTTTGGTCTTCCCATGCCCACGGCCCAAATCATTCATACACGTATTGCCCAAACAAACCAAACATCTGAACAAGCAAAGCATCTTAATATTTGAGAACTACATAACAGAATAAAAGCAAAAGCAAAATGGGTTAAAGCATGATAAGAGCATCTAAATTGTATCCAGTTTCCCCCATATGTCACCTCTTAATGCCATGAATTAAATATTTTGATGACTAATCTTACCATTCAGTGATAAACCAGACTTACTACCCCACCAAAGTTCATTCACATTGTGTCCAAAGTTCCACCCTCAACGCTTAACTCCCCACCAAATACCCAAGAATAATTCACATCGGTTTCTTACAAGGACAATGTCAAACGCCAAATATGACTCAAGTCTCGCGCAATTTCAAATTTCAATTCAAGTCAGAAGTAGGAGAAGATCGCCTCGAGAATGCGAGCCAATAGTTCGAGATGCACAACAAGACTGTAGAAGACTCAAGGCAGAAAAGTAGATTTGATTTTGTAGTATTTCTTGTAATTTTTATGTTTTTATGTTTCATTTGGTTTTATTTTCATGTAAGGACAGGAAACGCGGACCGGAACCTCGACGGCACTTCATTCGACACTCCACCTCGGTATCCTCTCCCGTCATTCTCCCTACTTCTGAACTACACGTGGCCTGATTCCTTTATAGCCAAGGATATGTAGGCAGCTAAGATGCCAGGGCCCGGTCACATTCTCTTTTCTTTTAGTTTTGGTCACACCCTTTTTTTTAACAAACTAAACCTCACTAAATCCTCTTTAAATCGTTCAAAAGATTTTGTGAAGTTCAAAGGGTTTTCAGATTTGAAAGTGACAAAGAATTGTGTTTAAAAGGATTAACTCAGAGTCGCCACCTGACATTTGGTTTCGGTGTGTCAGGTCACCGTTTTGTTTTTTCAAAAAAGATAATTTTCCTTCAAAACACGTTTGACTCTTAACTAGGTCTGCACCAGAGATTCGGGTAAGGGGGTTCATTTGACTCGGGGAGAAGGTGTTAGGCATTCTCCGAGTTCCGTAACTAGTACGGTTGCATACATGACCAAGTTGGCTTTTAAGATATTCAGATTGAGTTATAAAACACATAAAAGAAGAACAAACAATAAAAGGAGGCTCGAGGTCGTCCCCACCTAATAAAGAAAAATGAAAATAAGAATAAAAACATTACGAATTCTACTTTCGGCCTCCGAATACAAATACTTCGGGGCATACCCCGGATGAAAAAAATATGTACAAGTTCCTCAGGGCATTCTACGGATGTAATAATCCACTAACGGAGGATGACCTCTCACCTTAGACTAAATTTTGCCTACCTGATGAGTGGTGATTTTACCACTCATTTTAGCCTTTTCTCATTAGATTTTGTATTGTTAAATGATAACTTGAGGTCGTTTTTAGTGTATAATTGCTCTATTTGCAGGAAAATGATGCCATGAAGTGGTTAAGGTCAAATTGGAGTGAAATTGATCAAAAAAGAGTAAAGAAGAGAAAGAGGGGAGCAATGGCCGAATGCGATACGCATATGCAACATGC
>ML286335.1:2267-68401 GCA_005239495.1 Nicotiana undulata | reverse complement strand
ATATGCACGAGGGGACATTCCATGCCGAGTGACTGTGAGGTTATGCACGAGGGGACATGCCGTACCTTTCCTGTTATATGTTTGAGAAGCTAAACTTCTGCCTTGCCTTTACGTTTCATTTATTACCTTGTACTGCTATGTTAGCATACTGTTACCGTATCTCCCCAGCATGTTCTCCCCGTAACTGTCTTACTTGCTTATTTCTGTTGCCATTTTTCCTGCTATTATATAAAATTGCACAGGTACATATGTAGTGTTGGTCCTAGCCTCGTCACTACTTCGCCGAGGTTAGGCTCGACACTTACTCAGTACATGGGGTCGGTTGTACTGATGCTACACCTGCACTTCTTTATGTTGTGCAGACTACGCAGCCGGACCCGGAGATCACTGACGATCGGAGCATCTCATTCAGTCACACAGGAGACTCGAGGTAGACCCGCAGACGTTCGTGGGCCTTGACGTCACCTTCTACTTTCCACTTTCAGCTCTGTCTTACTTTGTATTTCAAAGACAGTCTTATGTATTTATTTCATACCTTTTGTTTGTAGTAATCTCTTAGATAGTCCGTGAGTATGTGACACCAGTTCTGGGATTTGTTTATGGTTTTCATTTCGAAAGTGCTATGTTGTATTTTAGTTATCTTGTTCGTATTTGTTGTTAATGAGTTTTATTCAGTTCAAACGTTGGCTTGTCTAGCGGGTTCAACGTTAGACGCAGTCATGGCCCGAAGGTGGGATTTCGGGTCGTGACAGAAGGATACCAAGTTCCATTTCAACGAAAATTGTATGAAGGCATTTGAATTGCTCGAGTTCAAATTGACTACTACTCCTATTATCACCACACCAGATTGGATCTTGCCTTTTGAGATCATGTGTGATGCAAGTGATGTGGCAGTTAGAGTAGTTTTTGGCAACGTATCAACAAAATCTTCCATCCGGTGTACTAAGCTAGTACGATCATGAATGATGCCCAAGTCAACTACACAGTGACCGAAAAAGAGCTCCTTGCTATTGTTTTTGCTATGGAGAAGTTCCGCCCGTACTTGATGGTTAAAAGGTGATTGTTCACCCCTATCATGCGGTGCTTCGGTATTTGATGAGCAAGAAAGATTCAACGGCAAGGTTAATGCGGTGGGTGCTTTTTTTGCAATAGTTTGATCTAGAGATTCAAGACTGCAAGGGTAGTGAAAACCAAGTGGCGGATCACTTCTCTCGTTTGGAGGAGGAGGGAAGTCCACTTGACGGCTTTGAGATAAATGATTCCTTCCCCGACGAGCAACTTCTAGCCATTTCAATAACCGAGATGCCATGGTTCGCCGACTTAGAAAATTATCTTGTGACTGGTATTGTACCGAATAAGTTCTCTTCAAACCAAAGGAAGAAGATCAAACGGGATTTCCTTGACTATTATTGGGTTGAGCCGTATATTTTACGGATGTGTACCGATGGTGTGATTCATCGATGTGTAACGGAGGAGGAACAAGTGGAAATTCTGTGTGGATTCTATTTGCCTACTCTTTATAAGGGCGCTAGCGATCTCGTCAAGCATTGTGATGAATGTCAAAGGGCCGGTGGGACTTCTAAGAAAAATGAGACGCCCTTCGCCACCATCTTTGAGATTGACATTTTTTATGTGTGAGCTCTTGTTGGTAAAATTACATTTTGGTAGCTGTGGATTATGTGTGAATGGGTTGAATCCATCGCTTTACCCAACAATGAAGCTCGAAGTGTGGTGGCCTTTTTGAAAAAGAACATCTTCACAAGATTCGGTACTCCAAGGGCCATTATTAGTGATGGGGGATCGCACTTTTGCAACAACGCTTTTGATACCTTACTCACAAAGTATGATGTCACTCACAAAGTGTCGACCCCCTATCACCCTCAAGCAAGTGGGCAAGTGGAAGTCTCCAACCGGGAGATCAAGAGTATTTTGTCAAAGACAGTGAATGCCAACCGGGTGGATTGGTCAAAGAAACTTGATGATGCTCTTTTGGCTTATAGGAAGACTTACAAAACAATGATTGTTATGTTTCCGTACCGGTTAGTGTTTGGTAAATCTTGTCACCTTCCGGTGGAACTTGAGTGTGTCGGCATTGAAGAACTTAATCTTGAATGGGATGTCGCCGCTAACTTAAGGGTGGCACAATTGAATGAGCTTGATGAATTCCGATACCATGCTTATACAAGTTCTTCCTTATATAAGTACAAGATGAAGTACCTCCATGATAAGTATATCCGGAACAAGGAGTTCAAATAAGGTGTCTTGTGTTATTGTTCAATTCTCGGTTACGGATGTTTCCAGGAAAGTTGAAGTCTAAGTGGAGTGGTTCATTTGAGGTTGTGAATGTAACACCCTTTGGTGCATTAGACTTGAAGAATAAAAATGATGAAATGTTTAGAGTCAATAGTCACCAGGTGAAGCATTATCTTGTTAAAGTTAACAATGGCCACGTCGTGGCGTTAATTCATTCCAAGTGATTGATGGTAATCTGCGTCGTGCCGCGACGTTAAATCAGGCGCTTCTTTGGAGGCAACCCATGTTTCTTTTCATTTTTTATTTCTTTTTTGTTAGATAGATTTTGTATTGAGCTAACTAGTTTTGAAGTGAATTGCAGGAATGAGTGTGCATTGCAGGGGCTGTGCTCGAAAAAATTGGTCAAGTCTTGAAAATGTGCGAACTGCACATTTATTGTGCGGATCACACAATAGTGAATGCAACCACAGGGAGGAGTTTGCAGCCGCACAATTGGAGACCCAAAATGTGAAACTCTCTGAAGTATTGAGTTGCAGAGAAAAGGCCATTCTGCGGCCGCACACAAAATTGTGCGGACCGCACTAATTTCTGCGGCCGCACACACTTTTGTAAGGACCGCATAACTTCATCAAGGTCTAGGAAAAGAGTGCGGACCGCACTCAGATTAAATTTTGACTGACTTGGTCAACCTATAAATAGAACCTCAGTGCACTATTCACAACTTTACACACTCTGGGTTCTTGAGACCTAAACAAGCACAATGTATAACAAATGAGTTCATACTCCTCATTCATTTCATCAGTGTAGATTCTTACCTGCAAACTTCATCACTGGTGTGTTCAATTCATGTTTAGATTTTTCAAATTTTCTTAGTTTGGTTCTTGATTGATATAGTTATTTTTAGGCCTAAAAGGTCAAATGTTCTTCATGTGTGCTTGAAATTGTGTGGGTAATGTCATGTGTGTTCATTGGGGAATGGGTAGATCATTAACCATGTTTAATTTGGTCAAAAATTGCAAAACCTAAAGTTAGTGTCGTTTGATTTAAAATTGTGTGGCCAGACACAAAATTGTGCGGTCCGCAGATCTCAATTAGGGTAAAGTGTTAAGTATTTAATGTGCGGACAACACTCAAAATTGTATGGTCCGCAGGAAAATTGTGCTATCCGCGGAAAAAGATGTGTGGCCACACTTTGGAACATCAGACACCCAGTAGTCTGAACCTGGGATTGTGCGACTGCACTAAAAATGTGCGGTCCGCACTTAAAGATGTGAGATCACACTTTGAAATTGTGCAGTCCGCACATGACAGTCTGTGGCCACACTCAATTTTGTGCCGTCCGCACTATCTCTTCTGTAAACTATTTTGTTGCAACTATTAACACTATTTTGAACTTTAACTGACTTATGTGCCTTGTATTCCAGATAATGGTTCGATCACGAGGTAGAGGTAATACATCTAAAGGGATAGGTGAACCCTCCCGAGGCCGAGGAAAAGGCAGTCACCCTCTAGGAGTGCAATCAAAATCCATAGCCAAAAAGCCGACCACTAGGAGAGGTAGGGCCACATATCCCTAAGAATCTAGATCATATGCCCGTCTAGCGAAGCCTCTAAGGGTCATTCAGTTGAGGTACAGCCTGAGGCCAAGTCCCAACCACCACAATCCATTGGGAGATACCAGCTACACACTGAACCCTCGACTACAACAAGTTTTTCTAAGGGGTCTGATGCTAGTAGCCAGGGTTCAGAGCTCTCCTCTACACACACTCCTCCTGCACCAGTTGTGGTAGATGATGATGGTAGAGGAGGTGACACGAGAATGGGTGGCCTAGAGAGGTCGAAAAAGAAGGAAGTGTTGGAAGATAGGTTCGTGAGTTTGACTGCCTTCACAATGTTTAGAGAGTGGTGGCTCCAGAGATCGCTCACGCTCGAGCGACAGTTCTTAGTGAAGGATTTGGATAGATACAATCCAAATGTCCTTAAGTAGTTCTGAGAGAGAAAAAGGTGGATGTGGTTCACCCAGCCTGTTATGGATGCAAAGGAGCACTAGGTACGAGAGTTTTTTGCCAATGTGGCACACATCAAGAAGGGCACCAAAATGACTAAAGTGAGAAATTTGAAAGTCAGATTCAACTAGAGCACTTTGAACACATACCTAGGATTCGAGGAGGTCGAGGTCATACGGTACATGGAGAAGCTTGCTATGGGTGATGTAGCTCACCCTTGGTTAATAGAGATTTTGGTTGCTCCAGGACCACAACCACCATGGATAACAACAGGGGTTTTTATTACACGGGCTACCCTCAATTTTGAAGTAAAATGGTGGCAAACCTTTGTGCACAGTCATATTGACCCAAGCCGGAATGAGAACAATCTTCCAACCCCCCAAGCAAATTTGGTGGCATCTATTATGGTCGGGTACCTAATTAACGTGGGTGCCACCATGTCGGCGAACATGTCAGTGGTTGTGCGAAAAGGTGAAAGCTCCTACCCATATCCTATCACCCTCACAGAATATTTCACAGATGGAAGAGTGGAGCCAAGGAGTTTTGATACAAAAGTGCGGGCCAAAATGCCCTTCTCATGGTACTCCTTACAAGGTGTGGACAACCCAAAGTTCAAGGGTAAGGAAACTACCACCGTTGGTCAGCTTGATGAGCCATTGGTGGTGGGTACAGAGTGTGTTGTTGAGTCATCTACAACTCCCACGCCTTCCACAACAGTCGGTCCTTCCACCGAGACATATGACATGCCATCACTTTCATATTCTAGACCATCAACATTAGTACCAGTGCTGGACTCATCCACTTATGCACTCACTGCGATGCGAGTCTCCCAGATATTGACGAGTCTCAACAACTGGATGCAGACAATTATTTCTAAGTTGTCTGACATATTCAGTGTTGTTGCAGCATAGTCCTCTACTCCAGCAGTACCACAGGTCCCTCTGTTAGTGGAGGAAACATTGAAGAAGATTCTGGAGAACGAGAAGACCATTATGGATACACTGGTGGCACATGGGGGAGCTATTGAGGAGTTGGGAAAACAAGTAAAGAAGATGTGGAAATCTCATGCTTCGAAGAAATCAGTGGAGAGATTGAGAAAGGAGGTGACAAAGATTGCAACAGTTGGTGTTTACCATTTGACTTACTGATGGAGACAGATCCATCAGTACCAGCAGTCCCAGCAGCACCATCAGCAGAGGCACCAACTGGCTAGTCTGACGAGCCAAACCTTACTGCCCACACAGCCGAGGAGGTCCTTCAGATGTTCACCAACCCCGTTGTTCCCCAAGTTGAGGATGATGAGATCCAGTTGGAGGAGCCCAAGGGTGGTGATGCTTCCATGCATCCTGATACCACATAGGGAGTTTTCTTTACTCTCTACCCTTCCTTTTGTTTTGTTAAGCACTGAGGACAATGTTTATTTTTATTCAGGGGGTGGTATATTTTGGATGGTTTGATGACATTTGATGAAATCGGCCTGTAATAACTTTAATACTCTTTTTCGTTTATCTTTATTTTCTATTTGCTTATGTATATGTTCCTCCCTCTCTTTTTATGTATATATTCTATTTCCCTCGGATTGTATATTCATTTGCCTTACTTTGAGTAGTTTATTTCATAGCTTCTTTATTTTGTTTTCTTAATAGTCTAGCTTCTTATTTACTTTAATAGCTTCTTTGTTATTTGGTAGCTTCTTTTTATGTTTAAGTGAGCAATAAGCCTTTGGTTTTCTTAATGCCACGATTTTTTCCAAAGGTGGGTTTTGTGTGAACCTGGAGTGATTTTCAATCTTGGATGCGGTTGTTGTGGGCCCTCGACTCTATACTCTTTAACAATCCGGTTGTGTGAGAGGTGAGATATTTTGTTACAAGTCCAAGGACCCGTGCGAATGGTCTAGAACTTTCCCCGAATGTATTTCTAAGAAAAATTCTAAGTTTTTCTTGGCTAGAGAAGTGATTGTAGGCCCTCCTTGACCCGTTTTGAAACCTTTCATAGCTCACCAATGATGTTATCCTTAGTCATACCTTTTGAGCCTAAAACCTTTGTCATTCGATAACCACGTTACAAGCCTTTACCCGTTTTATAGTGACCCTCTCTTGGCACCCGAGCTTTTCTTAGCACTCATGAGAAAGATATGGAAAAAACATAGGTTTCAGGGAGAGATGAGGAGTTTGAAAGTGGTATCAAGGCACAAAAAGAAAAAAGAAATGAAGAAGAGGAAAGTCAAAGAAAAAGAAAGAAAGAACAAAAGAAAATCACAAAAAAGAAAGTGAATAATGTGAAGGGTTGAAAGGATTCAAAAGAAAGAAAAAGTGAAAAGCGTGGAGAAAACAAAGAAGGAGAAAATGAATATCATGACCAAGAAAGAGTGATGTCAGGTCTCTCTAGTTCCCCTAAGGAAAAAAATGATTCAAAAGATTCGGCATATTATGAGCCAAGAAAATGGAGTGCTAAAGGAAAGATGAACCCGTTCCATTACTACATTTCCCTCCTTAGTCCAAAAGCATTCATTACATGCCAAAAAATCCCTACACGATTTCAAGCCGAGTAAGCTTACAATAGTGGTGATCTACATGATAGGCAAGCATATGGTACTTAAAGCCGTACTTGTGACATTCTTTTGAGAGGGATGGGCGAACCTTTCACAAGTCATTGAAATGATTGCTACATTCTTAAGTGAGATGAGATACCAGAGAGTATAGGAGTAGGAGTTTGGGATCCACAATGACCTTCATGAAAGTGCGAATTTCCTTGATGATTAAAGTTAAATATTGATGCTCAAGTGTCACATTAGAGCTATTTGTGCTTTAACATTCAAAACATGGTCTTGTTGATAATTCATGAGTGTGTGAGTAATTGTTGGTCCCAATTGATGTGTGTTTGATTCAACTTAGGCCAGCTGAAGTGGCTATTTTCTTGTGGAGGTTGGAATTACCTTATTTTCTTTAGGACAAGCAAAATCTTAAGTTTGGGGGAGTTGATAAGTAGGGATTTTACTACTTATTTGCACGTTTTTACTATCGTTTTAGCTCAAAAATGCTTAAAGGTATTCCCGAAAACTGATAAAATGTGCTTACTTGCATAAGTATTGGAATATGAGTCAAATTGATGAACATCAACTCAAGAGGTAGTATTTTTCGACAAGGACTAAAAACAAAGCAAAAAGAGCAAAGTGTAGACCGCACAATTTTGAGTGCGGCCGCAGACTATGAAGAACCTCTGACAAATTTCCTTTGCAAAGTGTAGACGACAGAATTATTGTGCGACCACAAAAGATGAGGTTCAGAGAGATGGCAGTCTGATCCCTGAAGAAGTGCGGACCGCACTATTATTGTGCGGCCGCACTAAGAAATGTGTGGTCCGAAGAATCTAAAGAAGTGCGGTCGCAACTCAGAATTGTGTGGCCACAAAAGTCCATCATGTCAATCTAGCTCAAAGTGCGGACCACACACAGAATTGTGCAGCCGCAGAACCTCCGCATGGATACTTTTGTCCGATAATTTCAGATGGGTATAAATAGTTCTTTTTGTGAAATTTAGGTTAAGTTTGAACACCAGAAAGTACATAGTAGTTTTTCCTTTACTGTTTTGGGTAACTTTGTAATAATTTATCATTTTAACATTGGAGTTTCTTCCCTTTATCATCTATTATGAGTTTAATCTTATTTTCTTCTTTAGTTTCTTCAATTTTATCTGTGAGTAGAAAATTTCTTAGCTAGGGTTGTGACCCAACCCTAGTATGGGTGCTTAATAGGTGTTTAATATAGGACTTGTTTATAATTGGGTGAGTTATATATAGCATATTGCTTGCTTGAATTTTAGAATCAATGGTTTCAAACATTGATTCAAGCATATTTGACCTAGTCTCTACTTGAGAAACAGAGACCAAGTATAGGAAAAGTAGGCTAACAAGGAATTTGGGTGAACTCAAGAAATTGATAGCCCCAATTAAAGGGTTGGATCTAGAGATAGTAAGACCCGACTTGAGCATCTATCACTTGTTTTGTAAATTACCCATTTGGACTTGAGAAAACAAAATTGGGCAAAACCACTCTAACTACCAAGAGGTATCAAGTGGATAATCGCGTGTGATTGCTATATTACACCCCGACCAATCAAACTTGACCTAAAGCCCAAAATCTTTTAGGTAACCACCTAGATGGAAGTCACGACCCTAGATCTTTTATGAACTTGAAAACAATAACACTAAAAATATCGTTCCTTATCATTACACCTACAAACAATAACATAAATTAGAAGTAGAACGAAACAACCAAGCATGTGGAAGTGAAGTTTGGGTTCATCATACACCTAGTCTAGATATATACCTAATCTAATATAAGCTCTATGAGGAATCGACCCCGACTCATGTTGGATGATTATAATTGCTTCAAGCGCTTCAGACTCCCAATAAGTGGTATGAATTTTGGTGACATCACCCTCTTAAGAGGAAATTTGAGAGGCATTTATATAGTGTTCAATTTAAGAAAATAAACATGGAAATTTATCAGTCTAACACAAGAAAGGAAAGTATATATCACATGCAATCAAAATCAGCAAACGAAAAGGAAATGCTCAAACCCTAGTTGGGTCCAGACGTATGAGAATCGGTCCAAGAATCAAGGATCCTTCCTTGTATGATGTATATAGATGAGACGTTGGCCAAATCCCCACAAAACTAGAATCTATCAAGCCAAATCTCAAAAGATTGTTCTTTCCAAAATAAGGCAAGAACTTTAGGTAACACCATAATACAACATCGTAGTGCCTCAAAATAGGTAAGTAAATCATGAATTGACTCCATGTTTAGGTTGGAATAGGAGAGAATTAGAGGCAGCTGCTAGGGATTCTTTCAGAGACGAGAGAACATTCGAGAGAGTTTGGGGAGACTGGTAGGTGGGGAATGAAGATTAGGTTTTGGGGTTGGGTTAATTAAAAATAAGAGAGGGTCTTGGGGCCGTTGATCTTTGAGATCAATGGTTGAGATAGAAGAAATATCACAGAAAGTAACAATCTCAGAATAATATAATTTTGAACCATAATTTGTCGAACAAAAATAAATTAATTGACAGAAAGGAATAACGGGAAAACATTGAAACAAACTGTGAAATAATCAAACAAACATTGGGATTAGAACACAGGCATAAAAATCAGTCGATCTAGTAAAGATAATCAGATTCAAACACCTAGAAACTTTAGAACCTTTTTGCAGAGAACTTAAGATGAAAACCATAGTTTTAGAAAACATTGAAATCGATTAATAATAAGGAAAAACATAAGGTTTTCAGAGAAAAATATTAGACACACTTGAAATCATCTCAGATCTACAAGGATCTGAACAGACTCAAGTACAAAGAGATTAGGGTTTTGAAAACATGGAGCGAGGTGAGAAAAATCCAGTTAAAAATCGGGGTCTCAAGCCATAATCGTAAAGATAACAATACTCACAAACGTAGCGATGAACACAACGCAGGTTCATCAAAATGAAGATTTTAGGTTGACTCTGAGTTGAGTGTTTTGAGATTCCTTCGAACCATGAAGAAATCAAACAACTAGAAGAGGTAAGAGGCCGACATGGGCCTAAAATCATAGAGGAACCCCATGGAACATGTGGTTTTTCGGTGACGGCGACTAGGGTTAGGGGAGCGTTTGAGAGAGTAGAGAGGAGGGAAAGGATTTGGGGGCGGCAGAATTAGAGAAGTGGCTAGGGTTTAGGGGTTGGGGGTAATTAAAAAAGGTAATTGATTCTGGACTGTTGATCTTTTAATATCAGCGGCCAGGATTTGGTCAGATGGTGAGGCGGGTTAGATAGGAACTGGGCTTGTGGGTATTTCAATTTGGCTAAGGATATTTTATTTGGGCTAAGGATAGAATTTAGGCTAGGTCCGAAACTAAAACAAAACTAAAAGAGGCTATTTGTTAAATACTCAATTACTTGATAAAATAATTTATAAAAATAGCTAATACATGATAAAAAATTCTATTGGTGCATAAAAATGATAATAAATAATTAATTAATATTATAAAAATATAAAAAGTTGTCTTCTGGTGAAATAAGATAATTATGCACACATGTGCTATTATTGTAAACTTTGTTGCAATTATAACCTTATGAATGTAAATATGGTTATTCAAGAAATAATTAGGGTTTATTATAAATACAAATGATAAACTAGCCATAAAATTATTATAAAACCATTTGTGATGCAATTAGTAATTATTTATATAAATAAAATACTATGATAAATTAATAAACAAATCCCTAGAAAATGCAGAAATTACGGGAAAAATATTAATTGATGCTCATGTACATTTTTGAAGATATATATGCATTTTAAAAATAATATAGGAAAAAATTGGGTATCAACAAACGCTTTAAAATAGGGTCTATTCGGGAGGTTAAATACCTGGATTGGTTGACAAACGTAATGGTAATCCCTAAGAAGCGGAATAAACGGAGAATGTGTGTAGATTACAAATATTTGAATAAGGCATGTCCCAAAGACTTTTTTCCTTTGCCCAACATCGACCGTATGATATATGCCACAGCCAGCCATGAGATCCTCAGTTTTCTTGATGCCTATTCCGGGTACAACCAAATACAGATGGACCCGGGTGATCAATAAAAAATATCCTTCATCACTAAATACGGCACATACTATTGTAACGTGATGTCGTTTGGATTGAAAAATGGTGGTTCCACATACCAACGCCTAGTAAATCAGATATTCGAGGAACAAATAGAAAATTCAATAAAAGTTTACATTGATGACATGTTGGTCAAGTCCCTACGAGCAGAGGACCATTTAAAACATTTGCAGGAAACCTTCAGCATACTGAAGCAATATAATATGAAGCTGAACCCAAAAAAATGTGCGTTTGCAGTTGGGTCGGGTAAATTACTCGTATGGTATCTAATCGAGGAATCAAGATCAATCCCGATAAAATCAAAGCCATCGAAGATATCACGGTCGTGGAAAACTTAATGGACGTGCAAAGGTTCGGCGGGCGCATAGCTACCCTGGGGCGATTTATTTCGAGGTCATCCGACAAGAGAGCGATTCTTCGCACTATTGAAGAAGAAGAATAACTTCTCTTGGACCCCAGAATGCCAACGAGCTTTGGAGGAACTCAAACACTACTTATCGAGCCCACCGATGCTTCACACACCAAAGGTAGACCAACAATTGTACTTGTACTTGGCGATCTCTCAGATAAAGGTAAGTGGAGTCCTATTTCGGGAAGAGAAAGGTACGCAATTTCAAAATTACTATGTTAGCATGACCCTAGGTGATGCCGAAACTAGGTACCCTCACCTAGAAAAACTTGTGCTCGCTTTGCTAAGAGCCTCTAGGAAGCTAAAAGCATATTTTCAGTGTCACCCCATACGTGTCGTAACTACTTACCCGTTGAGGAACGTTATGCATAAGCTCGAACTCTCGGGTCAGATGGCCAAATGGTCCATGGAAATAAGTGGGTACGATATTGAGTACCGACCACAGACCACCATTAAATCTCAAATATTGGCAGACGTTTTTGCCGACTTTACGCCGGCCCTAATACCCGAGGTCAGATGAGAGTTATTAGTTAACTCAGAGACTTCCTCGAGAATCTGGACCCTCTTTACGGACAATGCCTCAAACGCAAAAGTGTCTGAACTTGGCGTCATACTGAGGCCCACATCACGACCCAAATTACTAACTCAGGTCGCGATGCGCCCAACACCGTAGTTAGGCAAGCCAGTTCCAGTTTACTAATGGGTTTCATTTAATTTAGAAAATTTTTTCCATCACTTACTTGATTTAAATTCAATACATTAATTGAAAGCGAGTAATTTAGGCAAATCTCAACAGAAACAACCATAAGAGTAAATTTTTTTTATTTACAGCCCAAAATATAATGTCTACTACCATGGTTTTTGGCGAGGGAGGTTATGCGACGCACTATGCGATCGCATAACAGGTATGCGGACCGCATAATGGTCGCATACCTGGGCTGAATGTTTCCAGTTTTGGCCCATTTTAAGGGCCATTATGCGACAGAAATGCGGATCGCATAGCAGGAATGCGATCGCATTCCTGACCGCATTTCGTGTCGGGGCTCCTAATTTCTAATTTTAAAACCCGACCCCCTGTTCAATAAAAAACTCCTCCACTTCATTTTTAACCATTTTCTGAACCAAAATAGAGAGAGAAGAAGGGAGTTCTTAAGAAAAAAGGTTTCAACACCCTCCAATTTGATTTTCCAAAATCACTCAAGTCCGGATTTTTTGTATCAAGTAACCCATTATCTGCTCCACTCAAGAGGTAAGTCTTCACTCTAATTCCCCAATTTTTGAGATTTTAATTAAAGGATAAAACACACATGGGTTGATTTTGAAAAGATAAAAGTGAAGAACCTTGCATGCATGTCCATAAATTGTCACAATTTAGTAAAAGGAAGTGGGTTAGAATAAATATGCACAAAAAAGGGGTTGGTAATCTAAGGGGTCACATAGCGTTCGATAAATTGCCTAAGAAAGTACTAATTGTGTTCATGATTCCCAATTCTAAGATGAATGTGTTACATTATGAATTAGATTGATGTTTCTTGACGGTCCGGTGATTTGTGATTGAGATTAAAAGGGGAAATATTCGACACAAGGTATGTATGGCTAATTTTAACCTTCGTAGAATCCTCTTGTTGGTGTCTATGTGTACCATGTTTGGGAAAATGTGAATTGATTATTCAACTGTGAGAAGTGGTTTGTTGTGCCTATCTTATTATGTGCAAAGCTCGTAAATGTTCGATGGTATCGATATGGAAGTATGTGTTAATGAACGAAAGAATGTTAATGTGCCCAAGTGTGGAAATGTATATGATGGCTGAAAATTATGCGTGGTAAGTAATGAAAAAGGGCATTGTGAAATGATGTAATTGTGTTGAACGATTATGGCAACACCATGTACATGAATTACTACTTGGTGAGAATCATTGTGTCTTGATCCTGTATGGAGAATTATTGATATGAACTTGTGTTCCTTGTAATGATGATCCTTATGATTTAACTGTTGGTTATTGTGGTTATGAAATGTGATTGTCTGATGGGATTGGGTTGCGCGCCGCAACACGGGGAAATAAGGGTGAGTGAGGTAATAAGGGTGGCTGAGGTAATAAGGGTGGCCGAGGTAATAAGGATGGAATGTGATTATGTTGAAATGAGAATCTGTGAAACCCTTGAATGTGGTGGCATTGAAATGAGAATCTATGAAACCCTTGAATGTGGTGGCATTGAAATGAGAATCTGGGAAATTCTTGAATATGGTGGCATTGAAAGGGGAATATGTGAAACTCTTGATTTTGGGTTGTTTCTATTTCCGTACAATACTTGTTGGTTTATTAATTATCTATTAATCTGTGCATTGCTTGATTGTACTTAGGTTAAAGTTAGTTCCTACATACTAGTACTATTCCACAGTACTAACGTCCTTTTTGCCGGGTGCGCTACATCTTTTATATAGATGTAGGTGGTTCCATAGCTGGTAGCTCAGCCCGCCGTTAGTGGTACCTCCTCTTCATCTCTTCAGCAGTTATGGTGAGCCCCTCTTCTCCTCAGGGTCGTGTGTGGATTATACCACCCTCTTTTGCTTATGTTGTAAAGGTATAGTTGGGGCCTTGTTGCCGGCAAGTTATGTAAAAACCCCTAGTATTCGTAGAGGCTCCGTAGACATGATGTGGGTGTATATGTATATTTTTGGGTAGTAATTGTACTTGCTCGGAAACCGCGATTCATGTTGGAAGGTTATATATGTATTATGTATGTTTGGATATCAATCGTTGAAATGCTAAAAGAGGAGAAAATGGAATCATGTTGTAAAATGTACTTGAAATCTAAATTCGGCTAATTCACATGAAATAGTGTATGTTATGAACACGGGGTAATACGTTGGGTAAGAAATGGCAATCTAGGTCCGCCCCACTGGGTTCACCCGGTTAAGCGCCGGTCTCGTCCCTCAATTTTGGGGCGTGACAAACTTGGTATCAGAGCCTAAGGTTTTAAAAGTGTCCTAGGATATCTCGGAGCCGTGTCTAGTAGAGCCCTTCTTATCGGTGTGTTGTCGACCACATCTATAATTAGGGGGCTGCATGGACATTTAGGAAAATACCCTTTCATTGTTACTCTGTATCGTGCGATGAAGTTAAAGGGGAGAATGTCTCTATGTAATTCGTGCATTGTCCTAATTTTCAGTAAATGGCGCCGAAGAAGAGAGCTTGGCTCGGCCTAGAGGCCAATGCCACCCCGAGTGTGGCCATAAATCTTTCATCTGATGGTGCAGATGAGAATGATTCCCCGACCTTGAATCTGCCTGACTCCTCCATGCCGGGCCAGTCTATCCCTATTCCTGCTCCAGCGAAGGGTACTGAAATCCCTCCCGCTGATGTTCCTTATCCTTCCTCAGTCCCAACTTCGGGTCCTGGTGTTTCTGATGGGGACCTCAAGGGCGCTATCCAGATGTTGACTCAGTTAGTGGCCTCCCAGGCCTAAAGATCTCAGACTGCCCATGCGTCCTCTAGCGAGCAAGGGAAATCTTAAGGTTCTAGGGTCAACCGGTTTCTGCGGTTAGCCCCTCCAGAGTTCATAGGCACCGACCTAGAGGCTGATCCTCAAGATTTTGTTGATGAAATGTACAAGACTCTCTGGGTTATGAAGGCTACGGAAACAGAGGTGGTTGAGCTAGCTTCCTATCGTCTAAGGGGAACAACATATTCATGGTTTGAGATGTGGGAGAGTTCATGTGGAGAGGGGAGCCCTCCGGCGAGATGGGTCGAGTTTATAGACTCTTTAATGGATCACTTCTTGCATGTCGAGGTTATGGCACCCCGTGCTGCAGAGTTTGAGGTCCTTAAGCAGGTCCACATGATTGTGTGGGAGTACCATATGGAGTTTGTGCGCTTGTCCAAGTATGCTACCCACATGATGCCGACTATGGAGGCCAGAGTTCGCCGGTTTGTTCATGGCCTTGGCCCCTTGGTTGTCAATGAGGCTGCTACAACTGCTTTGCATTCAAATATGAACTATGGTAAGATTGTGGGTTTTTCCCAGGCGACGGAGGCCCGGAAATTAAAAATAAGAATAGAGAGAGAGAGTGGTAGTAGGGCCCGGTCATCGGGCAACCCTGGGAGCTCAGTTTCAGGTGGGAGGTCAACCCCGGGGAGAGGGTCTTCAGGGCCATCACAGTCATATGCTCAGTCCTCAGCTAGTGCGCCACCATCAAGGCACAGTTATCAGCAGGGAGGTCATTTTGGACCCGGTTCAGATAGGAGGAGGTTCCCTCAGTCGGGTCGTTCAGGTGGGAGGTTTCAGCAGCAACAGAGGGTCCCATGCCCTAAGTGTGGGAGATTTCATACTGAGCCTTGCTATTTAGATATCTCGGTATTCTATAGATGCGGAGTGAGGGGCCATGTTAAGTGAGATTGTCATGGGCCCAGTCAGGGCGTAGGTAGGGGCACTACTTAGCCGTCCAGTTCTTCAGTCGCTACATCTTCATCACTCCCTCCTGCTCCAGAAGGGCGCAGAGAAGATAGGGGTAGAGTTTGGGGTCAAGGGGGACCCAACCGGTTTTATGCTTTGAATGGTCGCCAGAGCGCCGAGGCTTCTCCAGATGTTGTCACATGTATCCTAAATGTTCAAACCCATGATGTTTATGCCCTTATTGATCTCGGATCTTCATTATCATATATTACTCCATTTATTGCTTCAAGTTTTGGGATAGAACCCGAACAGCTTCTTGAGTCGTTCTCAGTGTCGACTCCAGTTGGTGATTCTATTACGGCCGCGCATGTCTATAGGAATTGTGTTGTCACGGTGTGTGGTCGAGGTACCACGGCCGATCCTATTGAATTAGAGATGTTAGATTTTGATGTAATCATGGGGATGGATTGGCTCTATTCGTGCTTTTCTAAACTCGACTGCCGAACCAGAATTATGAGGCTCGAATTCCCTAACGAGCCTGTTATTGAATGGAAAGGGGGTGATGTTGTGCCGAAGGGCAGGTTTATTTCCTATCTTAAAGCATCCACGATGATCAGGAAAGGATGCATTTATCACTTGGTCCGGGTTGTGGACACCACTTCAGAGGTGCCTGCTCCCGAGTATGTGCCGATTGTGAATGAGTTTCTTGAAGTGTTTCCGGATGAGCTTCTTGGAATTCCGCCAGATAGAGAAATTGATTTCGGGATTGATGTATTGCCAGATACGCAGCCAATATCTATTCCACCGTACAGAATGTAGCCAGCAGAATTGAGAGAGTTAAAGGAGCAATTGATAGATCTATTAGAAAAAGGGTTATATTCGGCCAAGTGTGTCGCCTTGGGGCGCACATGTTCTTCTGTCAGAAAGAAAGATGGATCGCTTCGAATGTGTATTGATTATTGACAGCTCAATAAGGTCACCATCAAGAATAAATATCCACTGCCTCGGATTGATGATTTGTTTGATCAGTTACAAGGTGCTAGGTTCTTCTCAAAGATTGATTTACGGTCAGGGTACCAACAATTAAAGATCAGGGAGCAGGATATTCCTATGACCGCCTTCAGGACTCGTTATGGGCACTTTGAATTTCTGGTAATGTCTTTTGGGCTAACCAACGCCCCATCAGCTTTTATGGATCTTATGAATCGGGTTTTCAAACCGTTTCTTGACTCTTTTGTGATCGTCTTTATTGAAGATATCCTTGTTTATTCACGAAGTCAGGAAGATCATGCTAATCACCTCAGGGCAGTTCTGCAAACTCTTCATCAGCACCAGTTATATGCAAAGTTTTCAAAATGTGAGTTTTGGCTAGAATCAGTCAACTTTTTGGGCCATGTTGTTTCTAGGGAAGGGATTCAAGTTGATCCCCAAAATATTTCAGCGGTAAAGGATTGGCCTAGACCAATGACCCCGACAGATTCGCAGTTTCTTGGGTCTAGATGGGTATTATCGGAGGTTTGTGGAGGGATTCTCTACCCTCGCCTCCCCATTAACTAAGCTGATGCAGAAAGCAGTTAAGTTTCCATGGTCCGATGCTTGTGAAAAGAGTTTTCAAGAATTGAAGTCGAGATTGACATCGACACCAGTGTTGACCTTGCCAGAAGGTTCAGAGGGATTCGTGGTATATTGTGATGCTTCGAGAGTTGGTTTGGGGTGTGTGTTGATGCAATGTGGTAAAGTTATAGCGTATGCTTCAAGAAAGCTCAAGAATCACGAGAAGAATTATCGGACGCATGATTTGGAGCTCGCAGAGGTTGTGTTTGCATTGAAAATTTGGCGGCATTATCTTTATGGGGTCCATGTTGACGTGTTCACATACCACAAGAGTCTTCAGAACCTATTCAAGTAGAAGGAGTTAAATTTAAGGCAGTGAAGGTGGTTAGAATTGCTCAAGATTACGATATGAATATTTTGTACCATCTAGGAAAGGCGAATGTGGTAGCCGACGCTCTTAGTCAGAAATCCATGGGTAGCTTGGCACATTTGGAGGCCGATCAAAGGCCTTTGGCTCGGGAGGTTTATCAATTGGCCAGTCTTGGGGTCTGTCTTTCGACCTCAGGTGAGGGGGATGTCGTGATGTGTAATGGAGTGGAGTCTTCTCTTGTAGCGGAGGTCAAGGAAAAGCAATTCATAGACCCAGAATTGATACAATTGAGGGAAGCAATTTTGAATCACAAGATTTCAGCTTTTTCACTCGGCAATGATGACAGTGCCTTGCGGTGTCAGGGGAGGCTATGTGTTCCAGATGTGGATGATCTTCGCAAGAGTGTAATGGTAGAGGCTCACAATTCAGATATTCTATTCACCCAGGTTCTACGTAAATGTATCACGATCTCAAGGAGATTTATTGGTGGGGTAATATGAAAAGGGGTGTGGCGGACTTTGTGTCAAGATGTCCGAATTGTCAGTAGGTAAAATCCGAGCATCAGAGGCCTGGTGGGTTAACTCAGCTTATAGAAATACCGATGTGGAAATTGGAGATGATCAATATGGACTTCGTGGTGGGGTTACCTCGCACTCAGCGCAAGTTCGACTCAATTTGGGTGATAGTGGATCGACTCACGAAATTAGCTCACTTCTTGCCAGTCAAGTCCACCGCTACTGCAGAACAATACGCTCAGTTGTGTATCAAGAAAATATTCAGACTTCATGGCACTCCAGTTTCTATTATCTCGGATCGAGGGGCCCAGCTCACAGCTAACTTTTGGAGGAAATTTCAGCAAGGTTTGGGTACTCAGGTAAATCTCAGCACAGCTTTTCACCCGCAGACTGATGGTCAAGCGGAGCGAACTATTCAGAGGCTTGAGGATATGGTACGGGCTTGTGTTTTGGATTTCAAGGGTAGTTGGGATGATCACTTGCCGCTTATAGAGTTTGCTTACAATAACAGCTTTCATGCTAGTATTCAGATGGCCCCATTTGAGGCATTGTACGGTACAAGGTGTAGATCTCTGATCGGATGGTTTGACGTTGGTGAGGCAGAATTGTTAGGACCAGATCTTATTCACCAAGCTATAGAAAAAGTTGGAGTCATTCAGGAGAGGATGAAAACTGCTCAGATTCGTCAGAAATCCTATGCAGATGTTCGTCGTAGGGAATTAGAGTTCCAGGTAGATGATTGGGTATTCTTGAAGGTATCTCCCATGAAAGGGGTGATGCAGTTTGGGAAGAAGGGGAAATTGAGCCCTAGGTATGTCGGGCCGTATCAGATCGCTCAAAGGATAGGGCGAGTTGCGTATAGGCTGGAATTGCCCCCTGGAATGTCATTTGTGCACCCGGTGTTACATGTGTCTATGTTGAAGAAAGTGGTTGGAGATCCATCTGCCATCGTGCCAGTTGAGACTATTGAGGTTAATGAAGAATTATCGTACGAAGAGGTTCCGGTTGCTATTATTGATAGGAAAGTCCGTAGGTTGAGGAATAAAGAGATTCCTTTAGTCAAAGTGTTGTGGTGAAGTCAACGAGTCGAGGAAGCCACGTGGAAAGCGGAAAAGGAAATGAAAGAAAAATATCCCCATTTGTTTGAACAAGTTCAGTAGTGATCGTGAGAATCGCCATCTCTAAGCGAAAACCCCTTTGTGTGTGATCTTGTGTAAAAACACCTCACTCTCTTGATTTTCCTTATTATTGTAACATCTCAAAGTTGTGCCATATTTGAGTAACATTGTGATTGTTGGGTAATGTATAGTACCCCGGAATTTGAAAAATAAATGGGCAGAATGTTTCCAGTTTTGGCTCATGTTAAAAGTACCCCGGAATTTGAAAAATAAAATTTTCCAGGTATTGCGCGTTATGCGACGCACTTTGCGATCGCATAATGGGTATGCGGACCGCATAGTGGTCGCAAACGTGGACAGTCTACTGTCCAAATGGAGGAAAACTATGCGGTCCAGAATGCGATCGCATTCTGTTAATGCGGACCGCATAGCTGTCGCATTCTTTCCCCATGGTTTTTGGAGAGGGAGGTTATGCGACGCACTATGCGATCGCATAGAAGGTATGCGGACCGCATAGTGGTCGCATACCTGGGCAGAATGTTTCCAGTTTTGTCTCATTTTGAGGGCCATTATACGACAGGAATGCGGACCGCATAGCAGGAATGCGATCACATTCCTGACCGCATTCCGTGTCGGGGCTCCTAATTTCTAATTTTAAAACCCGACCCTCTGTTAAATAAAACACCCCTCCCCTTCATTTTTAACCATTTTCTGAACCAAAATAGAGAGAGAGAAGAAGGAAGTTCTTAAGAGAAAAGGTTTCAACACCCTCGAATTTGATTTTCCAAAATCACTCAAGCCCGGATTTTTTTTATCAAGTAACCCGTCATCTGCTCCACTCAAGAGGTAAGTCTTCACTCTAATTCCCCAATTTCTCAGATTTTAATTAAAGGATAAAACACACATGGGTTGGTTTTGAAAAGATAAAAGTGAAGAACCTTGCATGCATGTCCATAAATTGTCAAAATCTAGTAAAAGGAAGTGGGTTAGAATAAATATGCATAAAGAAGGGGTTCGTAATCTAAGGGGTCACATAGCGTTCGATAAATTGCCTAAGCAAGTACGAACTGTGTTCATGATTCCCAATTCTAAGATGAATGTGTTACATTATGAATTAGATTGACGTTCTTGACGGTCCGGTGATTTGTGATTGAAATTAAAAAGGGGAATATTCGACACAAGGTATGTATGGCTAATTTTAACCTTCGTAGAATCCTCTTGTTGGTGTCCGAGCATGCGGTATGTGTACCTTGTTTGAGAAAATGTGAATTGACTGTTCAATTGTGAAAAGTGGTTTGTTGTGCCTATCTTATTATTTGCAAAGCTCGTAAATGTTTGAGGGTATTGATATGGAAGTATGTGTTAATGAATGAAAGAATGTTAATGTGCCAAAAGTGTGAGAATGTATATGATGGCTGAAAATCGTGCGTGGTAAGTAATGAAAAGGGGCATTGTGAAATGATGTAATTGAGTTGAACGATTATGGCAACACCGTGTACATGAATTACTACTTAGTGAGAATCATTGTGTCTTGAGCCTGTATGGTGAATTGTTTATACGAACTTGTGTTCCTTGGAATGATGATCCTTGTGATTTAACTGTTGGTGATTGTGGTTATGAAATGTGATTTTCTGATGGGATCGGGTTGCGCGCCGCAACACGGGAAAATAAGGGTGAGTGAGGTAATAAGGGTGGCCGAGGTAATAAGGGTGGCCGAGGTAATAAGGATGGAATGTGATTATGTTGAAATGAGAATCTGTGAAACCCTTGAATGTGGTGGCATTGAAATGAGAATCTGTGAAACCCTTGACTGTGGTGGCATTGAAATGAGAATCTGTGAAATTCTTGAATATGGTGGCATTGAAAGGGGAATCTGTGAAACTCTTGATTTTGGGTTGTTTCTGTTTCCGTACAATACTTGTTGGTTTATTAATTGTCTCTTAATCTGTGCATTGCTTGATTGTACTTAGGGTAAAGTTTGTTCATACATACTAGTACTATTCCACAATACTAACGTCCCTTTTGCCGGGGGCGCTACGTCTTTTATATGGATGCAGGTGGTTCCATAGCAGGTAGCTCAGCCAGCCATTAGTGGTGCCTCTTCTTTATCTTTTCAGCAGTTGTTGTGATCCCCTCTTCTCCTCGGGGCCGTGTGTGGATTATACCACCCTCTTTTGCTTATGTTGTAAAGGTATAGCCGGAGCCTTGTTGCCGACAAGTTATGTAAAACCCCCTAGTTTTTGTAGAGGCTCCGTAGACATGATGTGAGTGTATATATATATTTTTGGGTAGTAACTGTACGTGCTCGGAAACCGCGATTCATGTTGGAAGGTTATGTATGTATTATGTATGTTTGGATATCAATCATTGAAATGGTAAAAGAGGAGAAAATGGAATCATGTTTTAAAATGTACTTGAAATCGAAATTCGGCTAATTCACATGAAATAGTGTATGTTATGAACACGGGGTAATACGTTGGGTAAGGAAAGGCAATCTAGGTCCGCCCGACTGGGTTCACCCGGTAAGGCGCCGGTCACGTCCCTCGATTTTGGGGCGTGACAAATGGTCACTATGCACGGACTCTCGTCACATTGTACGTACGTAGTCCCCGCAATTAATCACACAAAATCATTTATTTCATCTCGGGGGACAATTCCCTCTTACAAGGTTAGAAATGAGACTTACCTCGTGTCAAGTCTACTCCCCGGGTGAAGAACGCTCCCGAAACTTCAAATTCGTCGCCCAAGGACTCGAAACTAGCAAAATATTGCATAAATAAAACAATCTATACTCAAAAGTATGAAGTTCCCCTATTTAAGTAATTATTTCATCCTAAATTACAAAATCCCAAAATACACCCCCGGGCCCACATGCTCGGATTCCGGAAATTTTCGAAGGAAACAATCACCTATAGCCTAAGGATCAATATTATGTAGTTTTTGTATGATTTCATAACTAGTTAGTTGGTAATTCTTTAATTTTCATAAAAATCTAGGTTTTACTATAACACATTATTTCTACTCATTTAAAGTGTTAATCTACCTAGGTATTTAAGTACTAAGCTAAATTTATTATAGGAATAACTTACCTTCCAGTAGCTAGGTCGATTATCTCCTTTGCATTCTCTCAAAATCGTCCAAGGAAGAAGAAAGGTGTTAAAAAATGGCTAAGTCCCGTATTTAAAACAACTTCATTGCCTACAGGCTTTTCGATCCTGCGGCCCGAGGACCGCATCTGCGGAGGAGGGGATGGGGTGCCTGCATCGCACCTGCGGAGTGGAGTCCGCACCTGCAGCTCCCCTTCTGCGAAAGATGATCCGCACCTGCGGAAATGGGCAACACCACCTGGGGGTCGCACCTACGAGGCTGGGATCGCAGCAGCGGTCTCGCGCCTGCGACTAGCCCTCCGCAGGTGCTATCGCACCAGATCTGGTGCACCAGCAGTCATTTAAGGCTGGTTTTTGCCTCGCTCGATGCCCGAATGGCATCCAGGCCCAGCCAAGACCCCGTCCAATTATACCAATAAGTCCTAAATCATTATACGGAGTTGCTCGAGCCTTTGGAACGTCCAAAACAATGCTAAATCTAAAAATCATACCGAACCTACCTATACTACTCGCAAAACCTATTGGATCAAACTTAAGAACTTTAAGATTTTGAATTCGCTTTCAATATGCCGAACCTACCTATACTACTCGAAATGACACCAAAATTTGCAAGCAAGACATAAATGACATAACGGAACTATTCCCGATCTCGGAATTCCGTTTGAACTTTGATAACATAAAAATACGCTCCAAATCTCAATTTGAACATAAGGAAACTCTTATTTCACTATTTGGCGTTGAAATGCTCCCGAGTCATCCAAAACCCGTTCTGAACATACACTAAGTCCGAAATCATCATACGAACCTACCGAAACCTTTGAATCTCGATTCCAAGGTCGTTTACTAAAAATGTTGACTGAAGTCAAACTTGGCCTTAAAGGCCAACCTTAAGGAACTAAGTGTTCCTAAACCATTTCAAACTCCTCCAAACCTCGAACCACGCATCCCCGCAAGTCATAAATCAATAAAAGAAACTACGGGAAGTCTTAGGGGCACGAGGTTCTAAAACGCAAAACTACTGGTCAGGTCGTTACAACCAACAATTAACATAATTAGATAATCAATTAAGACTGTGCAATTGACTAATAACGAGGCTGAATATGAGGCCATAATTGCATTCCTAAACTAGAAAAATCTTGGAGGCAGAGGTGATCTAAACCAAGTGCGACTCCCTCCTTGTGGTAAACAAAGTTAATGGAACATTCGAGGTCAAAGAAGAATGAATTCAAAGATACTTGGACAAGTTACATGTAACATTACATTGGTTCAAATAATGGACTTTGCATCATGTACCTCGGGATAAAAACAACGAGGCCGATGCCCTCGCTTACTTAGGGTCATCGATCAAAAACAACTAGTTCAACTCGAGAGAATACGTACAGTTCATAAGATTGGTGGTGGAAGAAGTCCATGTCGAGATCAACTCAACAAGCCTAACTTGGGACTGGAGGAATAAGTACGTGGAATATCTCAGGACCGGTAAACTGCCCTCGGATCCAAAAAATCGAGGGCCCTGCGTACAAAGGCATCCCGGTTCAGCATGTCCGAAGACGGAACCCTGTTCAGAAGAACATTCGATGGCCCATTTGCAATATGTCTACGGCTGGGGGATACTGAGTACGTTTTGAGGGAAATCCACGAAGGTACTTGTGGAAATCATTTGGGCGCCGAATCGCTGGTTCAAAAAATAGTCAGAGTCGGTTACTACTAGATCAACATGGGAAACGACGCAATGGAGTTCATTCAAAAATGTGATGGATGCCAAAGACACGCTCCGATGATTCATCAACCCGGGGAGTTGTTGTATTCGGTTTTGTCACCATGACCGTTCATGAAGTGGGGAATGGACATCTTTGGCCTCTTCTATAGGCACACGGTAAGGATCAATTTATATTGTTTATAATTGACTATTTTTTCTAAATGGCTGGAAGCCCAGGCATGCGAGAAGGTCAGAGAGAAGGAAGTCATCGATTTCATTTGGGACTACATCATATGCCGATTCAGAATGTTGTCCGAGATTGTATGTGATAATGGGAAACAATTCATCGGTAGAAAAGTTACTAAATTTCTTGAAGACCACAAGATCAAAAGGGTCCTATAAACACCCTATCATCCTACTGAGAACTGGAAAGATGAATCTACTAGATAAACCATACTCTAAAACCTTAAAAACAGGTTAACCGACGCCAAAGGAAAATGGAAAGAAATCATACCTGAAGTCTTATGGGCACATCGTACGACATTGAAGGCTAGTACCGGGCCACCCTGTTTTCTTGGGTTTATAGCGCTGAAGCTCTAATGCTGGTCGAAGTCGGAAAACCAAGTATCATATTTTGATACGCAATGAAGGAACAAATGACGAGGCCTTGAATACGATCCTGGAGCTATTAGATGAAAGGCGTGAAGCCACCCTTGTCCGGTTGGCCACCTAAAAATAGCGGATCGAAAGGTATTACAATTGAAGGGCCAATATTTGACACTTCAAAACCGGGGACATAGTACTAAGGAATGTCACAATGAGAACTTGAAACCCGAACGAAGGGAAACTAGGTATGAATTGGGAAGGACCGTACCAAGTTATCGAGATCACCAGAGAAAGATCCTACAAACTCGGAACAATGAACAACGAGAAACTACCGAGCAACTGGAATATAACTCACTTGAAGTGATGTACAGTCCTGCTCGTTCTTTTGTATACATTTAAAACTAACGCTTTCAGGTAACCAACGAGGAACGATACGAGATTTTAGGTCTGAAAGCACGCGTTGCACTCTTTTTCCCTTGAATTGGTTTTGTCCCCTATTAGGATTTTTGGCAAGGTTTTTAAGAGGCAAAAAGTAAATCGTGCTGACTTAGAATTGAAGGCCGGATACGAACCGGTGACAATGATCACAACAGCATTCGAGGCCTCACTTCGATCAACCCCGATCACTGGGGGGCATTGTCATCGGATATCCACTTTAGCAAGGTAAGAGAGTTCGTGATTGAAGGGTCTCGATCGATAGATTTCATTGTAAGGGCCAAACTTTTAAATGAACCGTGCTCACATAGACTGCTCAAACCCTGCACAAAACATGTACACATGTATAATTATTATGCACAAGAATAAAAAGAAGTCTCTTCCTTACAAACATTTTGTCCTTTAAAGATTTCTTGCATTTCTCAAAGAATTTCCTACATATGATCCCTTAAAGGTATCGAGCCCAAGGTCCACCTTAACCCGAATTTGAACAATCACTCTTACTCGGGGACTACCATACGAAAACAAACTCAGACGGTCTAAGCTATCAGACTTTTGGAGCATAAGACCTCTTAGGCAATGCTCGAAGTTCAAAGGGCACAGCCGCCCCCACTCGAGGATTGTTATCTTAGGAAATCCCGGATAACTCGGGGTACCAATCCCAATGGGCGACACCTAAACTAAAAAGGCTACGACCATATTAACACGACTCGGAGACGTCTGAGACCCATAACAAAAATAAGGCCTTCAACAAATTTCATGACCGGTTCTAAAGGCTACCCTCAAAAACTATAATCTAAACTACTTTGGGAAAATGTTTTTGGTAACACCGAATCCCCGAGATGCCTTAAGATAGAATAATGTTAAAGGTCAGGTTTGTTTGAACCTTCAAACATAACCTAATTATTTCATGCTAAGGCATTTTGATCTTTGCAAATACAAATAATAAAGCAAAGGGAAAATTCAAAAGCTATGAAAGAAAAAAACTTATATATACACTCTTTACAAGGGATAAATGGCCACGATACAAATTTTACAAAGGCCGAACGGCCTCAAAAAGTAGAAAGACAAAAACATCTAAAAAGATCCAAGTGGCCTAGTCTTTATCGGAGGCAGCATCATCGCCTTCGAGGTCTTCGCCACCCTCGGACTCACTCGAATCTTCAGACCCCTCGAAATATTCCTCCTCGAGATAGGCCAGTTTCCTGGCCTTGGCTTCGAACACTTTGGCATTCTCAATCTCAATCAATAAGTCAAAATACCGAGCATGAACTCCGTCGAAGGCCTCCTTCGGGATTGTAACTTCGTATGCTCTACTATATATTTCACTTGGTCCTGACCAGCCTCGGCACCGGCCTTGTGCTGGGCCGCTCTATCAACGACCTAGGCCTTGACCACGACGACCTCTGACTTGGTCGCCTAGAGCTCATTGGCTAAATTGTCTTGACTAGAGACCGCTAACTTAGCTGAGACTGGAGCTCCTCGATCCTTTTGGCCTGCACCAAGGCCTGTTTCCTTTGCAGTCCGAAGCAGGACCTCAGCCGAAGCCAATTGTGCCCGGGCAGTCTTCTTTAGCGAGGCCAAGTGGTCCATATTTCTTTTCCATTCTTCGGCCTCAACTTTTAATGTATCCACCTCCGCCTAAAGATGATCAATCTGGTCAAGTTTCTTTTGAACATGCGGGTTCGAACCGCCAATTTAACTTCAAATACTCTTCTTACCTGCTCGACCAGGTCAACATGCTTCTTCCAAGCCGCTTCTAGCTCAGCCTGGAGTTTCTCACAGTGAAGCTTGTAAACATCCATCTTCTCAATGAGCTCTCGAGTCTCAGACTCATGATGGTTTAACTCTTCCAGATATCAGATAAAAATCTTGTGATGAAGCACTAAGACCTGTAAGGACAAAGAAAAATATTACGATTGTTTGTGACATAATCTAAGTACATAATAAAGAGGCATTCGAAGTTACCCGATTTAACGCTTGCTGTGCTTCGTTGAACAGGAAGGGAGCTTCCACCTCGTCCATCTTGGATTGATCTTCTTCAGTCACCAGGAACCAAAGATAACTAGAAACCACCACTATGGCAGAGAGAACCCGGGCATCCTCCAGAATAGACATAATAATTGACCGCTTACCGTCAGGATCTGCACTCGGAGATGGGAACCGGTTTACTGATTACATACTTGAAGAAGGTCCGTTAGCTCCCGAAGATGGTTCCTTCTTTGGTATCGGTAATTCAACTAACCTGGTTACGTCCTCCATCGAAGAAGTTGTTGAGAGAGTCTGCTACCCTTGGGGGCCCTTCACTGGGTGACCTTTCAGCGCCTGGGCCTCGTTGATCATGGATTTGGTAAACGAAGGAGACTCAGAGAGATCTATCGCTCCAAATGCGTCCTTTGGGGCATTTTCCTCGAACTGCGATAAGCACCAGTCGTAGCCTCCTTATCGACCTCCCTAACATGAGGCAAAATGGCCTCGCCCCTCTATGGTTTTGAGGCCTCGACCAATGCCTCTCCATCGCCCCTCTAATTCGGGGCGATTCCGTGTCGCCTCTCTCTGATTAAGGGCCCCTTCGTCCCTCGAACTGCGAACGCACACATGCCACCATTTCAGAGGCTTCTTCTTCTTCTTTGAACTCATACTTCTATTGGTGGAGTGAGTCCGATGGGAGATCTCGAGCGCTGGTGCATTATTTGGATTTTCGCACCAGCCTTGGAGAAGATGGTTTAGGGAGGATATCTTCATCACCAGATGGAGGCCTCATTGCAACATCCTTGGGAATACCTGCAAAAAAAAGGAAAATGAGTAAGGGTTCCGCAACACGGAGGAAATCTAAGTGTTGTCCACACGAGCACGGAATCTCACTGTGAGAACGGGCCTCCCACCCGCCCTTTGAAATTTTGCGCCATGCGCGCTCAGAATATGGCTTATGCAACACGATGCCCTCGACCCACTCCTTGAGTCGAGGAACTGCATCCGGCATCCGAGCAACAGCTGCACCAAAAACATCAATGAGAAGGGAGGAAAAGGAAAAGAGGTAAGCGAAATCTTAAAAGCAAGGTTATGCTTACGTGTCATGTTCCATTTCTCTGGAAATGGAATATCCTTGGATAGGATTAAATCCAAGGTCTTCACTCGAATGAATCGGCCTAACCAGCCTCGGTCCCGATCCTCATCGATGCTCGAGAATGGTGCCTTACTGGCCTGATGGGCAAGTTTGATTAATCCGCCTCGATAGAGTCGGGGACTATACAGACGCATGAGATGGTCGATGGTGAAGGGACACCCCTCGATTTTGTTTACGAAGAAGTGGAGGAGAATTACTATCCTACAGAAAGAAGGATGAATTTGACTGAGGGTCACCTCGTACCTCTTACAGAAGGCAATGATGATCGGATCCAAGGGGCCCAGCATGAAGGGATAAGTGTAAACACTTAAAAAACACTCCGTGTGGGCAGTAATTGCTTCCTCGGGCATGGGGATCACCACGTGCTTATTAACCCAGTTGCAATCCTCCTTAACCTTAGAGAGGAAATTATCAGTGATCGAGCATATATATCTCGATACCGGTTCACACAGACCCGGTACCGAGGAGGGTTTCACGACCATGAAATCAGCACCGGTTGGGAACCTCGTAGGAACGAGCATCTTCAGGGGAGGTTCCGGTGTCGGTTCCTCAGTAGCAGGAGACGAAACACTTTCTTGTTCAGCCGGTCGCAAAGCTGGGGGAGTTTATTTTTGGGGAACGAGTTTGACGTCTTCGCCATTTCTTCAGAAAATGAAGGAAAAAATGGAACATAAAAGAGTATGTTTGATAGTTTGGGATAAAGAACAGAAGTTCTTATAAAAGGATGTCAAAGTAAGTAGAAAATTGATGCTTGGGAGTGTTGAAATTTCTAAGGTACGGGGGCAGAAGGTTTGAAAGTAAAGTTTGAATGAACTAATGAGGGGTTACTTATAGTTTCTCAGCAACTGTTCACGTTTGGGAGTGGCCGACCGACAAGTGACATGCATTTAACGCCATTAGGACTTGACTAACGAGACGTTTGGACTATTTTGTTTTTTCTGCCGCAAAACATGGAAGTCAGGATCAGTAGTTCATGTCGTTTCTCGTCGTCTACTATCCGAAAAAGTGAGGAGACTATATGTTTACGGTTGAAGTCGAGCTCGACTACAACTTGGTAGATTAGGCTTGGAACGTGGAGACCACGGACTAAAGATCGACCTCGAGTCCCACTAAGCTAGAACCCGAGGTCGGAAAGCCTGCCTTCGAGGAACATTGAGTCTGTTGTCGACCTTAGCCTCGCACGAGCTCGGAGATAACTAACAAAGACCGAAATATCCGCGACCGGCCGGATATTACGGCGGGAATCTCGACACGCATCAACAAGGAACCGGCAATCAGCAAATCGAGAGATTTTTATCTTTTATAGAAAGTACCTAGAGTTGAACTCCTCTACTTTATAAAGGGGGTCTAATAATTCATTCAGTATATTGTAATGAACAAAGAACATAAAATGGACCCATCAATTTTTTAATATTAGATACTTAATTCATTATTTCATTAGTGTAATGAACAAAGAACATAAAATTGACCCATCAAATTTAAATGGTGAATCCGCCCATGCATTAAAGAGGGGAAGGAGGAGGAAAACAATTTTCTGGTTTCTTGAGCCTTATTAACTCTGCAAGTTAGTCCATTCGGACAAAACAATTGAATTTTAAAAAATACGAGTCTGCTCATTTTTGTTTTCATTTGTAAGTTCTGGGTGGTGGTGGGGGGGGGGGGGGGGGGGGGGGGGGGGGGGGGTTTGCTTTTGCTTTAACACTTGATCCACTTTGTAATTCAGAATCGCTATGGAAAGGATTTAAATTCCATTATTTTTTGTGATAATCACCGAGTAAAAAAGAGAAAATAAAAGACATTGAGTAGTTATTCTGCAATGGAGGTTTTCTTTCTTGAGTTTTTCTTCTAAAGATCCATTCGGTTGGAATAAGAAAACAATGTTATTGACAGTCCAATAATATAATTTGATATAAGCACTAAATGTGTGTACATTTTTTATTCCCTTACTCCGGTCTTAATATCAAGTCTAGAACTATATGGTTAACTCTTATTCTTCTGAGTAATAAACTCTCACGTCTCACCTAAGGTTCCGACTTCCGACGGTAAACCTATGTGATTAATTTGTAGAAATGAAAAGGAAAAAAAAACGTTGTGTCCAAGTTAAATAAAGGTAAGTTTTTCCTAACATTATTTTTATTTTTATTTTATTTTTAGGGTGCATGCTTGTGATTTCCGCTGGATGGTAACACATTAGTGTAAATGTACTCAAATCATTTAATAATTAATACTTATTAGACTACTTTCTTTTGTAGCACAACTTTGTTTATTCTTTGAATTTTCCATGGTTCGGTTTATAGTCATTATCTTTGTTATTAATCTATAACTTGATCTGATCCATCACCCTCCGTATTGGACTTGTGTTAGTAATCTGAATTTGTAAAATAATTTTTGTGATAATAAAATAGTATTCAAACAGAAATGTAAACGAAATAAAATCAATTCGAGCCCACTGAATTCACGGTGTTTCCTTAAGGAATTTAATCCCCTCCTATTACCCAAGCTTATGGATTATTTCCTACCAGGATAGAACGAATTACACATTGGTGTAGTGGTACTTCAAACCCCAGTGTTTCAGCGAACACAAAGTTCGGTACCAAATCACACTTACTGCTGTTTTATTTGAAGTTAAAATATGCAGAAGAAATGAGGAGAACTCAGAAAATTCGTATTGAAAATCTGAGAGAATGGACTTGTATTTATAGCCAAGTTGGGCTGAAATCTGAATAGGTGCAACTCTTCAGAATGGTTATTTTTGCAAAACGGCCATAGAATAAATGTCATAACATAAATGGCTATTTACTCAACAATAAAGAGGGAAAATTAAAAAGGGTAGTTAATTTGGATTTAATACTAATATTTTATTATTAAAATAAATATTTAATAATATTTCTGTTAATATTTATTATTAACAAATAAATTTGGTCCAAAAATTAATCAATTGATTGATCATTTGACCAAATCCAAATCCAAACCAAAATCCAAATCCAAATCCGAAGTCGAAGACGAAGTCGAGCCGAGCCGAGCGAGCGAGCGACGACAACAATGGCGCGAGGCTTGCCTTCTTCTCAACTCTTTATGAGGTAGAAGAAGAGAAATTTCTTATATACCCATCAAAAACATTTTTTTCTTCCCATATGGGACAATCAAGGAGGGAAATTCAAATATTACTCAAATATTTTATTTTTTCCTCCATTTTTCATTCACCCTATTTTAAGCATTAATAGCTTAGAACACCCAACAGACCCCCACATGAAGGGGGAATGGCTATAATCACGAAAGCATGCATGAAAAACTGTGTCATTCGCAAGCAAGGATTAATTGCATCTGGATAAGTAGGTTTCCCTTTGAACTTTCCGTTGTGAACTTATGTCGGATATACTCGATCAATCGATAGATTTGATATCTTTGAACCGTCGAACTTTGGTGTATACCTAGACAACCACAAGTCACACAACCAATCCTTAACCGTCTTTGGTTCTCATTGTTGTGTTCGTTTCAGCCATGAACACCGCCTGGTTTCATAAGTGCATAGAGAACTGGCCTTACAAAATTCTCCTTGAAGCGACTAACACTTCACACTTACATAGGTGATTCCTAAATACGTTATCCCGTAGATACATTATTTGATATACCCCGTATCAAATTTAGAAATCATTAAAAAGCCTTAATGCTTTATCCTTGGTACTTAACATTGTCTCATCACGAGAATTGACCAAAAGTTTAGTTGACAATGTTAAACCATCATTAATGACTTTGTTTGATCTCCTTGAACCTAGATCTTGGGATCTCCAGTCTTCTAGGTAGAGTTACCGCCACTATGACTTGTTCTCGGCCATAGTCCCATTCCCCTTGATGATTTCTCAACTACCTCTATATTTAGGCCTTTGTAAGTGGATCCGACACATTATCACTTGACTTTACATAGTCAACTGTGGTAATTCCTATAGAAAGTAATTTCCTAATGATTTTATGTCTTCGTCATATATGACGAAATTTACCGTTATACATAATGCTCTTAGCCCTTCCAATTGCCACTTGACTATCGCAATGTATGAATATTGGTGCCAACAGTTTAGGCCAAATGTAATGTCTTCTAAGAGATTCCGGAGCCATTCAGCTTCTTCACCGGCTTTATCTAAGGCTATGAACTTATCCTCCATTGTAGAGCGGGCAATACAAGTTTATTTGGACGACTTCCAAGATACCGCTCCTCCACCAATTATGAATACATATCCACTTATGGACTTGGAATCAGTTGATCCGATGATCAAATTTGCATCACAATATCCCTCAATGACCGCAGGATATTTACTGTATTGCAAAACAAAGTCCTTGGTATGTACTAAATACCCCAAAACTCGTTTCATTTCCATCCAATGAGATTGACCTGGATTGCTCGTATATCGACTCAATTTACTTATAGCACAAGCTATATCTGGTCATGTATAATTCATGATGTACATTAAGCATCCCAACACACGAGCATAATCCAATTGCGATATGCTTTGGCCTTTGTTATTTACTAATGCAGGATTCATGTTAATTGGAGTCTTTGCAATTTTAAAGCCCAAGTGCTTGAATTTTTCAAGTACTGTCTTAATATAATGAGATTGTGACAATGCCAGACCTTGAGAATTCTTATGGATCTTAATTCCCATAATTAAATCAGCAACTCCCAAGTTTTTCATGTCTTTCATATCAAACTTGCCAGTTAGCATGCGCTTAGTCGCATTTATCTTGGCAATTTCATAACTCATTATTATCATATCATCCACATATAAGAAAACAATGACTATGCGATTTGGAACATTTTTAATGTACACACATTTATTACATTCATTTATTTAAAAACCATTTGACAATATTGTTTGGTCAAATTTCGCATGCCATTGTTTGGCTGCTTGTTTTAATCCGTAAAGGGACTTAACAAGTCTACATACCTTCTTTTATTTACCTAGAACCACAAACCTTTCCGGTTATTCCATGTAGATTTCTTCCTCTAACTCTCCATTTAAAAAGGTCGTCTTAACATCCATTTGATGAATTTCAAGACCATAAAATGCAACCAATGCTACTAACATTTGTATGGACGTAATTATTGTAATTGGAGAGTATGTATCGAAATAGTCAAGACCTTCTCGTTGTCTATACCCTTTGACCACAAGTCTTGCCTTATATTTGTCAATAATGCCATTATCTTTCATTTTCCTCTTAAAGATCCTTTTAGAATTCAACGGTTTATTTCCAAGAGGAAGATCAACCAATTCTCATGTATGGTTGTTCAATATGGATTCTATTTCACTATTGACTGCCTCTTTCCAAAACAATGACTCCGAAGAAGACGTAGCATCTTTAAATGTTTGAGGCTCATTTTCCAATAAGAAAGTCATAAAATCTGGTCTAAATGAAGTAGACGTTCTTTGACGTTTACCACGTCTTGGATCCTCCTGATTAAATGTACTTTATTTTGTTTCTTCCTGAGGTCGTTTATATCCTTCACCAATCGACTCGTATTCCTTTTTATACGGATATATATTTTCAAAGAACTCAGCATTATTTGATTCTATAATCGTATTATTATGAATGTCAGGATTTTCTGATTTATGAAGCAGAAATCGATATGCTTTACTATTGGTAGCATATCCTATGAAAACACGATCAATGTTTTTCGGTCCTATTTTTACCCTTTTGGGTTTAGGAACTTGCACTTTTGCCAAACACCCCCACACTTTAAAATAATTCAAGTTGGGCTTCCTTCCTTTCCATTTTTCATATGGAATGGATTGTGTTTTGCTATGGGGTACTCGATTTAGTATCCGGTTAGCCGTAAGAATGGCTTCCCCCCACAAGTTCTGTGGCAAACCAGAACTTATCAACAATGTGTTCATCATTTCCTTTAATGAACGATTATTTCTTTCCACAATCCCATTAGATTGTGGCGTTTAAGGGGCCTTTGTTTTATGAATAATTTCATATTTTAAACATGTTCCTTCAAAAGGAGATTCATATTCACCACCCCTATCACTTCTTATCATTTTGATTTTCTTGTTAAGTTGTGTTTCAACTTCATTTTTGTATATCTTGAATGCGTCTATTGCTTCATCTTTACTATTAAGTAAGTAAACATAGCAATATTGAGTACTATCTTCAATAAAAGTTATGAAATACTTCTTTCCATAGTGAGATGGTATTGACTTCATGTCGCAAATATCTATGTGAATTAAGTCTAAAGGATTTGAATTTCTTTCAACTGACTTATGAGGATGTTTAACATACTTAGATTCAACACATACTTGACATTTTGATTTGTCGCATTCAAACTTAAGCAATACTTTCAAATTAATCATTTTCCGCAAGGTTTTATAATTCACATGACCCAAACGTATATGCCATAATTTATTTTACCCAAGTAAGTAAAACGAGGCTGAAATTTTATTATTAGTTTCAACAACCATTACATTCAACTTGAAAAGGCTCTCGGCGAGGTAACTTTTTCCTACAAACATCTCGTTCTTACTTATTACAACCTTATCAGATACAAATACACATTTAAAACCATACTTAATAAAAAGTCCAGCAGAGACTAAATTCTTCCTAATCTCGGGAACATGAAGGACGTTGTTCAAAGTCACCAATTTGACAGAAGTCATTTTGAGAAATATCTTCCCACATCCTTCAATCTTGGCCTTTGCAGCATTTCCCATAGAAAGCGTCTCTTCGGGTCCAATAGGAGCATAAGTAGAAAAAGCTTCTCTAACAGCACAAACATGTCGAGTGGCTCCATAATCAATCCACCACTCCTTAGGATTGCCCACCAAGTTGAATTCGGAAAGCATGACACACAAGTCATCAACATCATCAAGTTTTTCAACCATATTTGCTTGACCCTTCTTCTTGTCTTTCTTCGGAGCACGATACTCCGTAGATTTGTGTCCGGCTTTTCCACAGTTGTAGCAATTTCCACTGAATCGCTTCTTTCTTGGGTTGTTTTTCAGTCCAGAAGCCTTATTCCTCTTTTTGTTATCTTCAACAATATTTTCTCCCATTATTTGTTGAGTTTCCACGGCCTCTCTTGTCAGCAGCTTTATTGTCCTCTTCGATTCTCAACCGAACAATGAGATCTTCAAGAGACATCTCCTTGCGTTTGTGTTTCAAATAATTTTTGAAGTTCTTCTACAACGGAGGCAACTTCTCAATCATCGCTGCTACTTGGAATGATTGATTGATGACAAGACCATCAATGAAAATTCTGTTAGTAAACATAATAAAATTAATACTACCACCATTAGTATTAATTTTTTTTATACCTTCAGCAAGGAGATCGTGAATAATCACTTGCAATTCCTAGACTTGGGTAATAAGAGACTTGTTATCTACCATTTTGTAGTCCAAAAATTTAGCAATAACGAATTTCTTCAACCTGACATCTTCAGATTTGTATTTCTTTTCAAGCGCAATCCACAGTTCTTTTGACGTTTCCACGCCACTTTTGATGTTATACAAATCATCCTTCAGTCCACTAAGAATATAATTCTTGCACAGAAACTCAAAATGCTTCCACGCCTCAATCACGAGAAAGCGTTCATTCTCTGGAGTTTCATCGGGCAGAACATGAGCCTCTTCCTTGATGAAATTCTGCAGACTTAAAGTAGTCAGATAGAAGAACATCTTTTGTTTCCACCGTAATAAATCAATCCCGAAATATTTTCTGGGTTTTTCAGCTAGTGCCAATGCTGCTGGTGTTGTTCGGCTCATTGAGGCATTGGCAGTTACCATCGGAACAACTTGGCTTCCGTTGTCATTCGTCAATTCAGTAAAAGAATGACACAAGCAAACATTAAAATCATGCAGATTTTAATCTCCAATAGAGCAAAAAACCACAAAGGTTTTACTCTCCAGAATGCTTGTTAGTATAACACAATTACAGAAAACAAAATTAAATTCCTTAAGCTTGTTAGTAATCAGTATTTGTAAAATAATTCTGGATATAATAAAATAATATTCAAACAGAAATGTAAGCGAAATAAAACCAATTCGAGCTCACTGAATTCATAGTGTTTCCTTAAGGAATTTAATCCCCTCCTAGTACCCAAGGTTATGGATTATTTCCTCCCAGGATAGAACGAATTACACACTGGTGTAGTGGTACTTCAAACCCAGTGTTTCAGTGAACACAAAGTTTGGTAGCAAATCACACTTACTGTTGCTTTATTTGAAGTTAAAATATGCAGAAGAAAGGAGGAGAACTCAGAAAATTCGTATTGAAAACCTGAGAGAATGAACTTGTATTTGTAGTAAAGTTGGCTGAAATCTGAAGAGGTGCAACTCTTCAGAATGACTGTTTTTGCAAAATGGCCATAAAATTAATGTCATAACATAAATGGTTATTTACTCAACAATAAAGAGGGAAAATTGAAGAGGGTAGTTAATTTGGATTTAATATTAATATTTTGTTATTAATTGCATTTATGTTAATATTTATTATTAACAAATAAATTTGGTCAAAAAATTAATCAATCGATCATTTGACCGCAGCCGAAGCCGAGCCGAGCGACGACGACGGCGCGAGGCTTGCCTTCTTCTCAACTCTTTATGAGCTAGAAGAAGAGCAATTGCTTATATACCCATCAAAAACTTTTTCTCTTCCCATATGGGACAATCAAGGAGGGTAACTCAAATATTTCATTTTTCCTCCATTTCCCATTCACCCTATTTTAAACATTAATAGCTTAAAAAAACCCAACAATTTGTACCTCTCATTATGAACCAAAAATCGATAATCTTTACGTACTCTCATTGTCTCTTACTTAGTAAGAATTAAAGGTGTTAAATTATTGGTTTCTAGAACCACATATGGTATTTGGCTCCTAGTGGAAACGTAAAATGATTTAATTTGTTATAGAATTTGAGCACATCCAATCAAATAAATTTATGCAGTGGTTGGAGTGGCCTATGATATTTATTAATTATAAATATGGACCTCTTTGAAAGACCTTACACAACGAGAAACTAAGGTATTGTTTAACAAATTTTACACTGGAAATGAAGGTAGAAAGAACTTGCTTTAATTTGACAAAAACGATAATGTATCGAACCTTCTATAACCAAATCAAGATCTAGGGCAAAAACTATCTAAAATTGACACATTCCCAAGTTATTTTCTGATTCTTCTAGAATGATATGTGTATTTCTATTGCTCCTTATAAGTCGTAACTCAGAGTGTTGATTAACATCAAAGTTTACTTCGTCCAAGTTGTTGCTTTGGTTCATCCAACAGATGCTAAGACCTCTAAGTTAAACGTTCCAAACTGAAATGTCATGTATAGTTGTTTCCTAAAATAATAGACCTAATATTCTTAAATGATATGGTCATGGATTCGGACAAAAATTATTTTAAGGTCACGATAACATTTATACATTTTCTCCCCCTTTGTGTGTATTCTCCATTAAACAAATGCCCGTTGGTAGTGTTCAATTCGACATAACTATGAGGGTAGTTTGGTTGGTGGATGAGATAGATAAGTAGTTTATGGGTTAGAAATATTTCATGGTATTAGATATCTCACCTTTTATATTGGACAATTAATTCAACTATGTAGTAAATGTTTTTCGGGACTAATTAATACCAGTAATGAGTGTCTGTAATGACTCGACCGATTATTTTAAAAATATAAATTTCGTTTGGTGGCATAAGAGCATGAACAATTTCACATTGGGTATACCGACCTGCGTGTGTGGTTGGATTCAGTTACCGGATAATCCAGAGTCGAATTGGGAGGCAAATTGCAATTTTTGAAGCTTAAGTGATGGAAGTTGACCGAGGTTTGACTTTTGTGTAAACGACCTAAGAATGAGTTTTGGTTAATGCCAACAGCTTCGTATGATGATTTTGGACTTAGGCGTGCGTCCAGAACTGGTTTTGGAGGTCCGTAGAGTGATTTGAGGTAATTTGGCTAAAGTTAGAATTTCGGCGATTTTGGCCGATAGGTGAAATTTTGATATCGGGCTCGAAATAGAATTCTGGGAATAACTGTAGGTCTGTTGTGTTATATGTGACTTGTCTGCAAAATTTCACGTCATTCGGGGTTGAAAATTTCATAAGTTTGATTTTTGGTTTGATTCGTCGTTTTGATGTTGTTTTATGTGATTTGAAACCTCGAGCGAGTCCGTGTTAGGTTATGTGACTTGTTCGTGCATTTAGACGGGGTCCCGAGGGCCGAGGGTGTGTTTCAGATAGGTTTCGGGTCAATTCACTCCAAATTTGCACTGCTGATGACTGTTAGTTGGTTTCCTTCTATGCGTTCGCACCCTCTCCTCCGCATTCGCGAAGTGTAATCTGGGAGGAAGGTAATATTTGTTTTCTACGTTCGTGTGAACTCGAACGCGATTGCATAGTGTCTGCCTTCACCTCCTTTGCGTTTGCATATCTCTCATCGCGTTCACATAGTAGAAACCAAGGGCTGGGGTTGTAGGTTATTTCCTCTTCGCGTTCGCGGTACTGTATCCGCGTTCGCACAGACCCAACCTTCTCCCTCTCTGCGTTCGCGAGCCAGACTTCGCGTTCGCGAAGTGCAAATCTAGGCAGCTTCATTTATCTTCTTCGCGAATGCACCCCTTTCCCCGCGTTCGCGATGCACAATTGACTGGGCAGAATATAAGTTTTCAAAAACGAGAGTTAAGCCATTTCTTTTCCTATTTTGACTTCTAGAGCTCGATTTTTGGCGATTCTTTGAGGGTCTTCACACAAATCAAATGGTGGTTTAGTTGATTTTGAGCCGTACGGAGGTCTTTCCACCCGAGAAGTCCACTTTTGAGTACCGAGTTGTCGTCTTCGAGGTAAGTATCTTGCTTAACCTTGTGTGGGGGAACTACCCCTTAGGATTGAGTCTTCTTTGTTGATTGTAGCCTGTGTATGCGAGGTGACGAGTGCGTACACGGACTTATTTGCAAATAGGTTGGTCTTTTAGGATTCGTAGGTTCTTATATTACCTGTGTATGGAGTGTAATTGTTACATTTGAGTCCTTGATTGCTAATTTCATCCTTTCCTGCTTAAATTAGAATTACTTGCTATATTTTTACCTCTCCTATCACCATGCTATATTTTCTTCATATACTACCTAACTGACTAGAAATAATATTATCTAGCCCTATAATTGTTTAGCCGTAGTTGGAACGTCCATTCGTTGGTTTCAAGCATGCCCGTGAATCTTACACTGCGAATTATATGATTTTCCCTTTGGTGATACTTAGGTTTAGTTGATAATCATCCGTGTGTCGTGCCCCCTTTTTCCTCACGGAGTCCGGGTTTATGACATTTGGTTGACACAACTCATCCTTTTGGGAAAGGGGTTTGAGTTTTTGAAGAGTTTCCACCTAACGATTTTGAGGTGCGTTAGGGAACCTAAGGGGTTCATTTATAACTATGTTTGGTAACCAGAGATAGTTAAGGCTTGAAATTATCCTAAGGGGAAGGTGTTAGGCACCCCTCAAGATCCACAAATGTGGTTCCCGGCCAAACAACTTTATTGTGAATCTGTATAGTTTTAGCAAACAAACAAGTAGGGCTCAAGTAATAGGGGATTTAAGTCTAAGTATATAGATGTTTTGAAAACAATTAATGAAAAGTTATATTTTGAAAAGAATTATAATCTAAGTATGTGAAAGTAAAGGATTTCCTAGGTTTTACAATATTGATCACATCAATGCAATACCCACTATGACACTCCTCGAAGAGGGGCTACACGTGGTATCACCAGTCATCATATCCATATTCTACCCTTCCCCACCCCGTGAAGGTAATTAAAGTGCGTGTTGGTCACGACATCTATTGCATGCTGTTACCCGTCCCTTCCTATCAGCCCCGGAGGAATTTAGGACTTCTATCCTAGAAAAGGGAGGTTCTAGGTAGACCTTTAAGTTTAAAGGTGAAAAATACTAGGGCGACATATAATAAACAAGTAAGACTGCAGATAAAGGAGAGCATGGAAAGCAGGTAAAGGCTCAAATATACCTCCTCACATATTGCACATAAACAACATGTCTCATACACAAATTAAGGTCTGGATTCAGTTCTAAGAATGGTGTCTAAGTGATAATAGCAGAATCAGATTTATTACATAACTCAGAGAGGAAGTCCTAATCAGGCTTGCCTTCTGATTTTAATATGCTGATAATTAAACATAATCACACAGAAATGTCTAGATTTATTTCTTAAAGTTGGTTACCTAAGGCTTGACTAGGTGAAAATATCATGCAGTAGTATTCATAGTTGATAAGAACTTTAGGTCGTATACCTAATAACATGCAGTGCTAAGTGTTGCAGATAGACTGAATTTGCCAGTTTGTAGAACAGGAGGACTGTTTCAGACATGTGTATTTAAACTAGATGTGATTGAATAAGTATGACCCTACAACATGATCTCTAATGCGGCATGATGCAAAACAACTTAAGCAGGATTTCTAGATGCACATTAAGTTATGCATAGTTTTGAGATAGGCAGGAATAACAGTTTTAATCGTTGTTTACCTAAAGCAGGGCCTCCACGTATATAGCATGGTTGTAGCATGGTAAGTGCATGAATAACAACTAATGTTGATTTATTTATCCTAAGGCAGGATTACATTTCATAACATGTTGACAGAATCACATGATAGTAATTTTGTTGCTACTATTAACCCTATAATCAGGATTTCTAAGTGACGTTTCAGAACAGGTAGACATGAGCACATAATAGTAATTTTATTGCTATCATTAACCCTATAATCAGGATTTCTAAGCGACATGAGATGCTGAATACCACAAATCCTAAGTAACATGATATGCATGTCATGCTTGGCATGTTGTACCTAAACATTGTTTCTATTGCACATATAGAAAAAGTAAACCTAGAAACAGGATCTCTACGCTTTACTTATACTACAACATGCATATCCCCACCCATTTTCACTATCCAACCCCAGAATCGTTCTTTTACAAATAATTATTACAAGCCAAGTGTTATTTCACAACCTTTTATAATCCGGGTGTGTCAGAGTTCCCTAAGGACCTCAAGGGATCCCGGGCAATGCTCACACCCAGAGTTCATAGCCAAGATGGAGTAAGTGCAGTGTGGAAGGGAAAGCTCTTGTGTGCCAAAGTTTAGATGGAGCTCAATGGTCCCAAATCAATTCTCACACAAGAGGGGGAAAACCTAATGTCTAAGAGTATAGTGAAAGTGCTCATAGTTTGAGGAATTCAAGAGAATAGTTTTGAAACAGTTTTGAAAGTGGGGAGACTTAGTGAAAAATAAATTTTCGTAACAAAGGTTTATCTGATGAAAATAGTTTTGGAGAAACACCAATCTCAAACAAAAGTAAAGCCAACATCACATAAAGGACCCAAGATGTCCAACAATCACAAACAAGGGTGAGAGGGTTTGAGGGAAAAATACAGAGACTGTGTAGCAGGCATAAGCACATATAGACATGCGATAAGAAGTTCCTAAGGGTTTAAGGGGATCAGGGATATAGATAAGTATCAGAACATATCAACACCAAACAACTAAGACCATGATTGAACTAATGTGTTAGGCATGGAGATTCACATAAGGAACATATGCTAAGTATACAGAGATGATGTTTTATACTTCAATACCACACAAGAGGGGGGAGGGGGGGGGGGGAGATTTGTGTGGTGTCCAATTTTCGAGTGTTGTCTTTAAAGAAGAACCTGGTTCTTCTTGGTGTTCCAACTTCTACTATTTGCGGAAAAGTAATTGGAGAATTAAAGAACACAACAATTTTACGTGAAAAACACCTGGCTCAAAAGGTGAAAAATAACCACGACCTACTTTCCAGTAGGATTTTCCCAAACTCATCACTATGACAGTGAGCCAAATAGCATTTACAAAATAAACTCTTTTGTAAACCTAAGGACTAACTCTAATCCCTTTGTGGCAATCTAGCCTCTAGCTAATTGCGACAACTTCAAGTTAAATCTAACTTGAACAGTGAGTACCTATTACAATTTACTTCTAGATAAAGCTGAAAGATACAATATTAAATCTCCTACTACAACCAACTAGACTCAAAAGACAAACATATGGAACTGGTTCTTATAGCTAGTCAGTAGCCTTTGTGTCGCATAAGGATTCTGCTTGCAAAATAGCTCTGGGAATTTTGCTTTCAATTCTTGTTTCACTTCTGTCTTTGTGCGTAAAATCTTCAGCAGGAATGCTTCAGCACTTTATAGAGTCAGTCGTTGAGATATGTTGTTCAATTCTAATGCAACTCTTCATTGGTGGAAGAGTTTGTATTTATCTCAACTTCCTCCTTTTGTTTCTGTCCTCGCTGAACTCGAACTCTAACCTCTTATCAATTCGCAACCTTTTCGCTTTAGGAAACAACCTCTTAGTTCATGGATAATTCACAATCATGTTTATCTCATGTGCGTAGACGGTTCTTGTGTCAATGGGTCTGTTCGAGTATGTTTGCCCTTATGGACCTGGTTCAACTGGGTAGACATTTGTCAATCTTCAAAACCATGCAGTGACTCGGTTCAACAAATTTCCCCTTTTTGATGATGAAAAAGTATGTGCTTAACCCTGTACAATCATCAGACACTTTGTATAGTTTTAAGCATTTACCATAGAGAGACCAGGTTCATTAGGTTATAAATATCACATTTCTTTGAAATTTTGAAAATCACATACCTTCCCCTTTTTGGTATCATCGAAAAGTTGAAAAATGATAAACTTGCCAGGTTTATTAACAATTACTCATGGCCATTGAGGCAACTGCAGGTGCAAAGCATGATTAATCATCAAAAGAAACCAATAAAATGTAAGCTAAGTAAGAAACTAAGACAAAGTCAATTACTAACAAAGGCAAAATTCATTGATTAGATAGCAACCAAACACCATACACGAAAAGAACTAAAACAGTCACAACCATGAGCAAGAAGATAAACAAAAAATAGAAGCAAAACAAATCCCGAACTGGGCATTGAGAGGGGTTTATGGTGGCACTGAACTCCTAAGGCTGGGAAGGGGCAGATGAGGTTTGGGGTTTTGGCTTGAAGGAGAGAAAGAATTTGTTGAAGAACACCTTCATTCCTCTCCTTCTCTTTGGTTTATTCATCTCTGAGAGAATCCCTCTCAGCTTCAACCTCAATAAGGCGAGATTTCAATCGAAGGATCTCATCATCCTTTATCTTACAATCCTGCACCAAAGACCTGACTTTGCTATTAACAGGCTACTTCCTAGATGAACCAGGTTCATCCTCCGGAACATTTACATTGTAGTCACAAGTCAGCAAAGTATTCTTCCCAAAGAAATCCTTAGTAGTAGCCATCTCAGCTTTCTTCACAGGAACCTCGAAATGGGCAAGCACAGCAGTCAGAATAAATCCATATGGTATGGCATGTGCATTGGCCCCATTCAAAACTCTGTCCAAGAGCTGGATGATGAAAGCTGACCAATTTATTTGCTTACCCCTATACAAGCATTCCATAAGCGTTAAGTCCATGTAGCTGGAAATGTGCCTACGCTCTTGTCTTGGTAGCAGAAACTTGATCACAAACTCGAAGAACAACTTGTGTCGGGGCTTCATTTCACTCTTATACACTGGCCTGGGCCCTAGTTCCTCTTGATTTTCACAGAAAAATCATGTAATATTCAGAGCAGAGGACATCCCATCGAGACTAGGCCATCTTTGCCTTGTGTAATCCTCGTAGCCCTCAGCAGGGATTTGCAGAATCTCTCCCAGGTCCTTCGCATCAAACGTGATCTGAACCCCTTTAACTGTGGAAGTTACCCTGCCATCCTTGATAATTGAGTTGGCCATAAAATCCACCAACTCATTCCTTGCCAGCCTGCCTTCAAGGTGAAGAACCATGTCCTTTCACCCTTGCACCTCTAGGGCATTCATCAAGAAGATCATCCCTGATTCTTCAAGATCTCTCATCATCTTTCCCTTAAGAATAGTACGCTTGCCAAACATGGTGAATTTTCCAGATTGTTCACTAGACACCTCCTCCTCTCCTCCACTCCATTCTTTTTCTTCTTCAACTACCTTCACTTTCTTCACCTTAGACCTGGTCCTTTTTGTAGTGGTTGAGGGTGTGGCAGACACAAAATTTGACTTCTTGGAAGAAGCCTTAGCTCTCTTGGGATGAGGTGTCTTTACCACAATTGGAGCAGGCTGCTCCTCATGATGGACTAGGTCCATCACATCATCATCAATAGTAACAACCTCAATGGGCTCTCCAATCTTTGCCTTTCCCTTGGCAGCCTTCTTCGTTTTGCTCTCTCTCAGAGCCCTTTCCAACCCTTCTTCTCCTTGTCGATCAACACTTCTAGTAGCACGAACCTTTGGAGCAGGAGCATCAGCAGATACTGGAGCTTTCCTTTTCTTTGGTAGAACTAGGTTAGTAGCCTTCTTTGACTTTGGAGTTCTTTTCTTCTTGGGATTGTAGGACTCCCCCAATTTCCTCAGCATCTCAGCCAACGTATCCTCAATAAATGAACCAGGTTCATCTACTGACTTTTGAAGGCTCTCCAGACCTGTTGTTGCCTCCTCATAAATGCTTCCCCCTAAATCTGTGACTCCTTCTTCATCAATTACAGGAGCAGGGCCACCTATAGCCAAAGTGGCACCGTTCTCCCCAGATCCCCTTACAGAGCTTCCTTCTCCCTCTCTCTCATGATTTTTATTTTTCCCCAATTTTCTCTGCCTATCCGGCACTTCTACATCAATAATTGACCCAACCAAAACAAACCCGCTTTCAGTAGTAGCAATTTCAGATTCAACTTCAATATTACTTTGTTCAGTGTCAGATGAACCAGGTGCTTCATCCTTATTAGCATACTTGAAAGATTCACTGGAGGATTTAGAGTCCTGGACCTTGTCAGCTTGAAGTATCTCCTCTAAAAATCTGGCACGAGACCCAGAAGCCACTGATTTTCTGGCCAAACCTTTCACTCTACGTGCCCTAGGGGCTGGAGTAGGGTTAGGTGTAAGTTCAGGAGTGGGTTCAAGAACTGAAGGGTTTTTGGGGGAAGAAGATCTGGCTGGATAATGGGAACTGTGTACAGATGGAGAATTTGAACTAGAATCTTCAAGACCTACCTCGTAGCCATAGGTGGTTGAAGAAGATGAAGCAAGGGGAGGTGAATACATTGTTATGAGCGTTTAGGGAGAGAAGAAAAGTGATCAGTTTTTGATATGAGATGGAAGACGAACTTGGTCGACGGTTATGTTATGAAGAGGGGAGGTAATGATCGCCTTTTAAAGATGTGGCTATTAAGTGTACAACGGGCAGAATATTTAATCAAGTGGGAGTCTAATCGATATAGGAGTGTCATTGATTAGACGGTTATTAACCCCTAAATATAGGCGAATTAAGATTTGATGGGACTGCTTGAAACTAGTTCATTTTAGGATAAGTACTGAGAATTTGAATTGAACCAAATATAGATAGAGTCCTGCTCATGTGTGACCATAATTATTTCAATAAGTGTATAGAGATGAGCACGTACCTTGTCAGTAAGATGAACTAGGTTCATTGTGTTAAAATATTTAATTTGCGTCAATTTACAAAGATAGAAAAACATCAGTAGTAACCGGGGAATCATATTAATACATGGCAAGAGAGTATGGCAATAAAGTCATAATACTGAGCAATGATTAGTCTGGTTAATTATCTATTTTAGTGTTTCTAGCCAAATTTTTTTTTTCATTTTTTTCATAAAATATATTTCTTTTTTTTTTCAATTAGGTGATCTTAATCATCCGTAATTCAAGTCGGTTTCTCTCAAAATGATCCCTACTCAGTGCTTTAGTAAAGATATCTACAATTTGCTTGTCAGTAGCACAAAATTCGATTGAGATCATTCCTTTTTCATAGTTATCCCTTAGGAAATGGTGTCTGACATCTATGTGCTTAGTACTCTTATGATGAACCGGGTTCTTTGTCATACTAATTGCACTAGTGTTGTCACAGAAAATAGGAATGCATCCAACATCTATACCAAAATCCATGAGTTGTTGCTTGATCCATAGCAACTGAGCACATCATGAGGCTGCAACCACATATTCAGCCTCAGCAGTAGACATGGCTACTGAGTTTTGTTTCTTGGTGGCCCAAGACACAAGGCAGGAGCCCAAAAAGGTATCCATGCCTGAAGTACTTTTTTTTGTCAACCAGGAAACCTGCATAATCAGCATCAGCATATCCTACAAGGTCGAAATTACTACCTTTAGGATACCAAAGGCATAAATCAGTAGTGCCTTTCAGATATCTCAAAATTCTCTTCACTGCAATTAGGTGGGACTCCTTTGGATTTGCCTAAAACCTAGCGCACAGTCCTACACTGAACACAATATCAAGTCCGCTGGCAGCGAGATATAATAGAGACCTAATCATCCCTCTGTATAGCTTCTGATCAACGGATGAACCAGGTTCATCCACATCTAATTTTGTGGCTGTGGCTATGGGGGTGTCTATTTCCTTTGAGTCTTCCATTTTAAAGTTCTTGAGCAATTCTTTCACATACTTTTGTTGATGGATCATTGTTCCATTTGAGTTTTTCTTGATTTGCAAGCCTAAGAAGAAGTTTAGCTCACCCATCATACTCATCTCAAACTCACTCCCCATAAGTATATCAATTTCCTTAATCAATGTTTCAGAGGTTGCCCCAAATATGATATCATCCACGTATATTTGAACAATGAGGAGATCCTTACCTTTTTCCTTTAAGAACAAGGTACTGTCAATTTTTCCTCGTTTGTACCCATATTCTAGCAGAAATTTTTATAGTCGCTCGTACCATGATCTAGGTGCTTGTTTGAGACCATAAAGAGCCTTGTCAAGTTTGTATACATGGCCAGGTGACTCCTTGCTTTCAAAATCTGGATGATGTTTGACAAGTACATCTTCCTTCATATAGCCATTGAGGAAGGCACTCTTAACATCCATCTGATGGAGAGTGAATTCCATGTGTGCAGCAAATGCATAATAAGTATGATTACCTCCAGTCTTGCCACGGGGGCAAAGGTCTCATCATAGTCAATTCCCTCTTCTTGAATATATCCTTGGAAAACCAGTCTAGCCTTGTTTCTTGTAACAGTTCCATCCTCATCGAGCTAGTTCCTGAAGACCCACTTTGTGCCAATCACTGATCTGTCTAGTGGTCTGGGTACCAAGTGCCATACTTGACTTCTTTCGAATTGATTCAACTCTTCTTGCATGGCATTTACCCAGTCAGCATCCTGTAGGGCTTCACCAATGTTCTTTGGTTCAATGAAGGATAGAAAGGCATCAAACACACACATATTTTTCAAAGAGGATCTTGTTTTGATTCCAGATGTCAAATCTATTATGATATTCTCAAGAGGGTGAGAACTCTGATATCTGTGTGGTTTGAGCACCAACTGTTTACTTCTAGATAGTTCCATGGTGTCTTGTTGTTGTGGAAAAAGTTTAGGGCCAAGTCACATGTTGAGTCCCCCCTGTCATGTTGCTTGGGGTAGTTGGACCTAGTCCATCACCTGTTCCATCTTCCATATTTGTTTCAATGTGTTCAATGCTTCTCACCAGTCCAAGCTCTTCATCTTCTGGTTCCTTTCTCTTAGAAAGAGTGTTAGTTTCATCAAAGGCAACATGCACACTCTCTTCTACACACATAGTTCTTTTATTATACACTTTATAAGCTTTTCTATGTGATGAATATCCCAAGAATACTCCCTCATCACTTCTGGGATCAAATTTACCTAGGGAACCTTTGCCATTATTGTGCACAAAGCACTTGCATCCAAAAGCCCTAAGGTGGGATATGTTGGGCTTTCTCCCTTTAAGTAATTAATAAGGAGTTTTCTCTACCAGTGGCCTGGTCATGCATCTATTTATTATGTAGCATGCAGTGTTTATTGCTTCTGCCCAGAAGCTATAGGGTAGTTTGCTAGAAAGAAGCATGGTTCTTGCCATGTCTTCAAGAGTTCTATTCTTTCTTTCAACAACCCCATTTTGCCGTGGGCTTCTAGGGGCAGAAAAGTTGTGATTGATACCATGTTCATCACAGAACTCAGCAAACTTTGCATTCTCAAATTCAGTAACATGATCAGATCTTATGTATGCTCGTTTATTTCTTAACCGTTTTTGAGTTTTTCTAACAAATGAAGTGAACATATCAAAAGCTTCATCTTTAGATGTCAGAAATAAGGTCTAAGTGAACCTTGAATAGTCATCAACTAGCACCATTACATATTTCTTACCACCTCTGCTTAGAGTTCTCATAGGACCACATAGGTCCATATGAACCAGTTCCAACGTCCTGGTGGTACTGACCATTTTCTTACTTTTGAATGAGGATCTTACCTGCTTCCCCCTTGCACATGCCTCACAAACTTTGTCTTCCTTGAACTTAATGTTAGGAAGCCCTACCACTAAGTCCTTAGAGACTAATTTGTTAAGCTGATTCAGACTCGCGTGACCAAGTCTTTTGTGCCAAAGGAGGGGATCACTGTCCAACACACTTAAGCATGTGAGTTCATTTTCAGACAGTGTGGACAAGTCTATGCCATAGATGTTATTCATTCTTTTTCCCTGCAAAACAATCTTGTCAGTAAGCAGGTTGATCACCAAACATTTTGTGGAAGTAAAAGCAACAAGGTTACCTCTGTCACACAATTGTGACACACTGATCAGGCTATATTTCAAGTCATCTATCAAGTACACATGTTCAATGGAGCGGTGTCATCCTTACCTACCTTACCAACCCCTATAATTTCACCTTTCTTTCCATTTCCAAAGGAGACATTTCCTCCTTTGAGGTTTTCAAGTGAAAGGAATTGTTCCTTGTTCCCTGTCATATGTTTTGAGCAGCCACTGTCCAAATACCAAATTTGGTTGCTTCCTCTCACTTGAACCTCTGGTTCTTCATATGATTCCTCATCAGATTCGCCAATTTCCATGAGCGCCTGATCTTCATTCTCACCATCTTCTGATTTTTCATCTGAACTTTCCCCCCAAGCAACAACCATAGCTTTTGTTGTGGTTTACTTGGGTTGGACCCATTCCTTCTTCCTGTTACTTCTTTCAAATCTCTCATTTTTCCATTCCACTTCCCACTGAGGACAGTTCTTGATAAGGTGGTCAGTCTTTCCACACTTGTAGCATCCCTCGTTGGTTGGACTTTCTGGAGCTTTTGCTTTGTTGTAGTTTCCTCCTCTAGAGATGCCCTTCTTCCTTATGAGGAAGTTTCTTAATTCTTTGGTAATCATGGACATCTCATCTTCCTCTAGATCTGCTCCCTCAGTGATCCTTAGTGCTAGACTCCTCTCCTTCTTTGGAGCATCCATTTTCATTGTCTACCTTCTGAGTTCATAAGCAGTGAGGTTTCCAATTAGCTCGCCCAATCTGAGGGTTGCCATATTTTTGGATTCCTTGATAGCAGTGATCTTACTTTCCCAGGAAATTGGCAAGACCCTTGTCAGGATCTTCTCTACCCTGTCCTCTTCAAGAATGATTCTACCAAGAGACTTAAGTTCATTTGTCAAAGTTGTGAACCTTGTGTACATCTCTTGGATTGTCTCTCCTTCTTTTATAGTGAATTTTTCACACTGAGAGTATAGTAGAGTACCTCTTGATATTTTCACTTGAGGTGTTCCTTCATGGGCTACTTGCAAGGTATCCCAGATTTCTTTGACAGTGGTGCAACTTTGGATCCTGCTGTACTCGTCTGGACCTAGTCCACATACTAGCCACTTTTTGGCCTTAGCATTCTTCTCCCATTTCTTCAGATCCTCAGCAGTGCAATCAGCTCTAGTTTTTGGTACATTTACACCTTCAACATTCTTCTTCATGGTGGCTAAAGGAACATCAGTGACTATGTCCCAGAGTTCATAGTCTTCCCCAATCAGGTGGTCCTTCATCTTGTTCTTCCACCAGGAGTAGTATTGGCCATTGAAGAGTGGTGGCCTTGCAGTTGATTGACCCTCCCAGTTTCCAGGTAGTGCACTCATATTGATCTTTTCCAAGGGTTAGANTCTTTACAGAAGAACCTGGTTCTTCTTGGTGTTCCAACTTCTATTGTTTGCGGAAAAGTAATTGCAGAATTAAAGAACACAACAATTTTACGTGGAAAACACCTGGCTCAAAAGGTGAAAAACAACCAAGACCTACTTCATAGTAGGATTTTCCCAAACTCTTCACTATGACAATGAGCCAAACAACATTTACAAAATAAACTCTTTTGTAAACGTAATGACTAAATCTAATCCCTTTGTGGCAATCTAGCCTCTAGCTAATTGCGACAACTTCAAGTTAACACTAACTTGAACTGTGTGTACCTATTACAATTTTCTTCTAGATAAAGCTGAAAGTTACAATATTAAATCTCCTACTACAACCAAGTAGACTCAAAAGACAAACAGATGGAACTGGTTCTTCTAGCTGGTCAGTAGCCTTTGTGTCGCACAAAGATTCTGCTTGCAAAATAGTTCTGGGAATTTTGCTTTCAATTCTTGTTTTACTTCTGTCTTTGTGGGTAACTCTTCAGCAGGAATGCTTCAGCACTTTATAGATTCAGTCGTTGAGATATGTTGTTCAATTCTAATGCAACTCTTCATTGGTGGAAAAGTTTGTATTTATCTCAATTTCCTCCTTTTGTTTCTGTCCTCGCTGAACTCAAACTCTAACCTAATCAATTCGCAACCTTTTTCGCTTTAGGAGACAACCTCTTAGTTCATGGATAATTCACAATCATGTTTATCTCATGTGCATAGACGATTCTAGTGCCAATGGGTCTGTTCGAGTATGTTTGCCCTGATGGACCTGGTTCAACTGGGTAGACATTTGTCAATCTTCAAAACCATGCAGTGACTTGGTTCAACAAGAGACATATTGGTCATTTATAAGTAAAGCAAAACTAAACATGTAGAAGAGATTCAGAACTCTAATTGCATGTGGAATAGCAAAACAGTAAGTAAAAGCATATCAGAAATACAGGGAATTGAACTAGTAATAGAAACATATTGGTTTGAGGACTGAAGTCTAAATTAGAGCATACAAGTATAATGGAGAAACTAGTAACACAGATCAGAAGTTAAGAGATGCACAATAGTTAGCCTTGGCTTGTAGCCGACTAACTCATAGTAGTAGCAAGTAGCACGGAAGAGAGAATAGAGAGCAAGTTTAGTTGTGAGAGAGAGAGTGCGCAAATTACTTCGTGTATGTGTGTGTCTGTGTCAATGCATGAACAGAGTATATATATATATAGTCAAAAGCTGGGTGGAAAATAAGGTAAAAATCAGAATTAACCAGTGATTGTGGGACTGAGTATAAATCAGTACAAGTATCTCGATAATTAAGGGAATCATTCAAACGGTGAGTAATAAATAAAGAAAGACCATATAAATCTTAGAAGAATGTAAAATAGTGTAAGTACAACAGGCAATTAGGTATCCTTTAATTGAAGGTTGAACTCAAACGGCTAGTAGGTGAACACAATTAAGGAATGTTATTATGTACATGACATATAAAGAAACAATTTCAAACCAAATCAAGTAGACAACTGAGACTAGGTTCAGAAGGTATCAATTAAGGAAAGAATATCAATTAACAGTAAATGAACGAGGTAAAAAAAATGCTAAAGGTTGGGAATCAGTAAGAATATCCCATGGGGAATTAGCAAGACTTTTCAATCACAGTGAATCAAGGATTCCAATAACACTAGCTAACATAGATTCTAATGTAGGAATGGAATGAACACATTATAAGTCAGGAAATAATTAAGTAACAAATTGCAGAGAATCAAGGATTCGAACAGGCATAGTACCAATTGAACGGAATTAACACGAATTAATACAGATGCTTGGCAAGAAATCAGAAACACTAGCACATGAAATTAAAGGGTCATAGAGTTACAGAGTGAACAATGAGATAAACAGGAAAGCAAGAGAAAATCATAGACGAATAACATAGGGTAAAGATATTAATGAGTCACAGGACTCTTGAAACACAAACACATATGCAAACACATAGCCAAATCAGTAGTTTTAGGGTTTAGATCTAAAGTTAGGGTTTTCATCACAACGAGCCAGATAAGGAGAAAAACTTAAACAAATCACTAAAACATAGTAGAGACTCTAGGAAGATGCTGAAAAACCATAGGAAAAGTTATTCAAAAACGGGGTCACAAAACCCTAGTTGAAAATGAAGAGTCGTTTTAGAAAAATCAGAGAACCTTTGAGAAAACAACAAAATAGATTAAAGTATAAACAGATATATCATAGATCTGAAAGAAAATCAGAAAATCTTAGGGGTTAGGGTTTCAGAGAACCCAGAGAAATAAGAAAAAACTAAAAGATGTCACCGACTTTAGCCGGAAAAGTCATAGCTCTTACTCAGACGGCCGGAGGTGGGCGGAAAATGGCATGAGGGACATTGGGGGAGTTGAACCGCTCTAGGTTCACCTGAGGGCCTCAGGGTATCATTAGACCGGCATGGGATGAAGCAAGGGCCATGAGATGATGAGAGGCCATGGTTTCCGGCGGGGAGAGTGGCCTAAGGAGATGAACAGACTTCATCGGAGAAGAGGAGACGAGGGAAGGTTCTTAATGGGAAGGGTGAATCTAGGCCGTTGATTTGAAATAATCAACGACTCAAATTGGAATGGGGATTGTGTTGGGTATATTGGAAATTGGGCTTGGGTAGTTTGGGCTAGTTAATTGGGTTGGGGTCCGGGTGAAATTAGGCTAGAATTGGAATTAAACGTGGCTATTAGTTAAATACCCGTTAAAAATAGATAAATAATTAATAAAAATAGCTAATAATTATATAAAATGAAATTAATGCTAAATAAGTGAAATTAAAGTAATTAACTAATATTAAAAATATAAAATGACTAATTATTGAATTAAATTGGTATAAAATATACATTTAGGCTATAATTGAAAAAATTGTTGTAATTATAGCTAAATAATGCCAAATTGGCTAATTTGTAAAATAATTAAATCCTAATAGGATTAAAGTAATATATTGAGCTAGGAAATATTTTGAAATTATTTATAATAATTATTGAATATAAAGTACTGAATAAATTGGAAAAGAAATTAATAAAAATATGGAAAAATACCAGTCATTATAAAGAGTGATTTTGGAAGGTATATATGCAAATTTAAAATAATTCGCGAAAAAATTGGGTATCAACAACTGCCCCTCTTTACCCGGAAAGGATGAAAGAGTTGTCGGGTAAAAACATGATGGCCAATTTTGATCGAGCGAAACAGTTTGAAGAGATTTAGGCTGCACCCTGGTTTTTGAGCTGCCTAAATATCCCTGGTTTTATAGAAATCAGGCCGTATGTAGCTCAGGAGTCATCGGCGAAGTATACCGATGAAGTCCTAGAAGTGCGGACGCAATGCATGGGACTGGATGAATAAGCGGCTTACGGGGTAGTTAGGAGAACTAGAGCGGGACTGCTCCTGCCAGGATGGACGTTGCTTTCCATATTACCTGTAAATAAACAATACAAGCATATATTGTGCGTAATTTAAACATGATGCAAGTTTCTGTCGGACCATGTATGATGTCTTTGGATGGTTAAGGATGACGTCCTTAGACCATGACGTCCTGGGCTATGAATTGCTTGATGCAGGATTCGCAGGCCATGAAAATGATGTTCTAGGGCCATGAGGATGGTGCCTCAAAACCATGACGCCTTTGAATAATGATATGCAAATGATTAAAGAGATCCTTAGGCCATGACATGGTGTTCTCGGGCCATGAAGATGGTGCCTCCGAATGATGACGCCTTTTGATAAGTTGGCGATATTTCAGCCCATGAAGATGCAATAGTATGATTCTAACAAGACAGAGCTTAGTCTTGCGAATTTAAAGGCAGAGCTTAGCCCGAAAGGAAAACGAAGTAAATGGTGCTTGAGGCAGTAGTTGTTCTTGAAAAGTAAATTAGAGGCAGAGCTTAGCCTCGGAAGGCAGAATGGTAGCCTTATGCAATGCAGATGGAGACAATGCTTAGTCTCGGAAGGCAGAATGGTAGCCTTATGCAACGATGTAGATTGAGGTAGAGCTTAACATTGGAAGGTAGAATGGTAGCCTTATGCAGAGATGCAAATATAAATGGAGACAACGTTTAGTCTCGGAATGCAGAATGGTAGCCTTATGCAATGGTGTAGATGAAGGTAGAGCTTAACCTCGCAAGGCAGAATGGTAGCCTTATGCAGAGATGCAAATTCAGATGGAGACAGCGTTTAGTCTCGGAAGGCAGAAAGGTAGCCTTATGCAAGTTGGAATGCAGAATGGTAGCCTTATGCAGAGATGCAAATTCAGATGGAGACAGCGTTTAGTCTCGGAAGGCAGAAAGGTAGCCTTATGCAAGTTGGAAGGCAGAATGGTATCCTTATGCAAAGATGCAAATGCATATGGAGACAACGTTTAGTCTCAGAAGGCAGAAAGGTAGCCTTATGCAAGTTGGAATGCAGAATGGTAGCCTTATGCAAAGATGCGAATGCAGAGGGAGACATCGTTTAGTCTCGAAAGGCAGAAAGGTAGCCTTATGCAAGAAATAAAATGATAGTAGGAATTCTTAGCTGGTGATAAATTGCGGCATTGTGATTGTGGAGCATTATTTGTATTGATAATAGAGTCAGCAAGTGTGATGGTTTCGAGAATTGTGATTCTGAACACGTTCGTTCTTCGCGTGGGCATCGAACTTTGGCATTTGCAATTGTGATGAAATTTGTGACTTCTTAGTGTGTTTATCCCTTGTGCATGCATCCAAAGAAAAATCGTGAGTTTTGTAAATGGGGAGGAGGGGAGGGAGGTTAGTTCGTACCCTCGCCGGCTTTTCTTGACTTGCTAGATTTGATGATATTGTCTGTATCATTGAGGTAGTGTTGCTAAACAAAGTTGTTTCAAGAACAAACATGCATGATTTTGTAAAAGTATAACATAATGTATAATTTTAAAATAATTTTGGGATGAACCGACGACCGTGACACAGTTCGAGACATTGTAGTTTAATGGGTGAATGCTTCTGACTGTTGCTCGTGCGGCGATCAGCTGGACTTGCTTCAGAATTTTGAGGGTCCTCCTCAAAATTCTGCCCCAGTTTCCAATTGCGGGGAAAAATGAAAATTTTATTGAATTGTGACCGAACCCATAGGGCTTCCTACGTTTCCCCTCTTAAACGGGAATCAGGTCAGGCGTAGTTCAATTTACATCATTGATAAAAGCATACGGCATACACATAGTAACGTTTGACTGTATCTGAATTGATTGGTTTTGGCCAGACTTCTCCGTCCATTTCTGCAAGTATAAGTGCTCCTCCTGTTAGCACTCGGTGGACCATATATCCTTGCCAGTTAGGAGAGAACTTCCCTTTGGCTTCATCTTGATGTGGAAAGATCTTCTTTAATACGAGCTCCCTAGTGTGAACTGTCTCGGCTTGACTTTCTTGTTGAAGGCTCTGGACATTCTGTTCTGATAGAGTTGGCCATGACAGACTGCATTCATTCTCTTTCCGTCTATGAGGGCTAGTTGCTCACAATGGTTCTTTACCCATTCTGCGTCGCTGAGCTCAGCTTCTTGTATGATTCTTAAGGAGGGAATTTCGATTTCAGCAGAAATGACGGCTTGTGTACCATAAACCAGCATGTAGGGGGTTGCCCCGGTCGATGTGTGGACCGTGGTGTGATATCTCAATAGAGAAAATGATAACTTCTCGTGCCACTGCTTGTTCTTTTATATCATTTTCCTTAGTATCTTCTTGATGATTTTTTTGGCAACCTCTACTGCTCGATAGGCTTTGGAATTCCTGTGGTTGATCTTGAAAGTTTCACACATGGATTTCATCAAGTCGTTATTGAGATTGGAACCATTGTCGGTGATGATTGACTTTGGAACTCCGAACCGGCAAACAATGCGGTTGCGGACAAAGTCGGCCATGACTTTCTTAGTAACTGCTTTGTAGGAGGCTGCTTCGACTCATGAAGTAATCAATGGCTACCAGAATGAACCTGTGTCCGTTGGAGGCGGCCGACTCGATTGGTCCAATAACATCCATGCCCCAGGCGGCGAATGGCCATGTTGAGCTTGTTGTATTGAGCTCTTTTGGAGGTACCTTTATCATATCTGCATGTGTCTGACAGCGGTGGCATTTCCGTACATACTGGATGCAGTCCATTTCCATAGTCATCATAAAATAACCAGCAGAGAGTATCTTCTTTGCCAAAACAAAACCGTTCATATGTGGACTGCAAATCCCAACATGAATTTCTTCTAGTAGTTTTGATGCTTCCTTTGCGTTGACACATCTTAATAATCCCAAATCGAGAGTCCTACTATACAAGATTCCTCCTCTGTGAAAGAAGTTGTTGGATAGTCTCCGAAGTGTGCATTTCGTAGTGGGATTCGCAAGCTTTGGGTACTCCCCTTTTGCCAAATACTCCTTGATATCATGAAACCAAGGTTTTCCGTCTGCTTCTTCTCGAGATGGGCACAGTATGATGGTTGATTATGGATCTTCACAGGGATAAGATCAATGAAATTCTTATCTGGATGATGTATCATGGATGATAGAGTGGCCAATTCATCGGTGAACTCGTTCTGGATTCTGGGGACGTGCCAAAATTCTATCTTTGTGAACCTCTTTCTCAATTCCTCCACGTGATGCATGTACGACAGTATCTTGGAATTCTTGGTCGCCCATTCTCCTTTTACCTGATGTACCAGTACGTCTGAATCCCCAATCACTAACAACTCCTGAATGGTCATGTCAATGGCTATTTTGAGCCCTAAGATGCAGGCTTCATATTCGGCCATGTTGTTGGTGCAGGGGAGTCTGAGTTTGGTGGACACCGGATAATGCTGAACGGTCTCTGATATTAGGACTGCTCCAATGTCGACTCCTTTGAAATTCACTTCTCCATCGAAGAACATTCTCCAACCATCATAGGATTTTGCAATGTCTTCTCCTATGAATGATACCTCTTCATTGGGAAAATACGTTTTCAGAGGCTCATATTCTCCGTCCCCGGGGTTCTCGGCAAGGTGGTCCGCCAGTGCCTGTCCTTTGATCGCTTTCTGAGTCATATAGATAATGTTGAACTCACTCAGCAAGATTTGCCATTTGGCTAGCTTGCCAGTGGGAATAGGATTATGAAAGATGTACTTTAGTGGATCCATTCTCGATATGAGATATGTAGTATAGGCACAGAAATAGTGCCTCAGCTTCTGAGCTACCCAAGTCAGAGCGCAGCAGGTGCGTTCCAATAGAGAATACCGGGCCTCTTATGGAGTGAATTTCTTGCTTAGATAATAAATAGCTTGCTCCTTCCTTCCTGTTTCGTCATGCTGCCCCAGAACGCAACCAAAGGCTCCATCTAATACCGCAAGGTAGAGTAACAGAGGTCTACCTGGCTCAGGCGGTACCAAGATTGGTGGTGTTGACAAGTACCCCTTAATTCTGTCAAAAGCCTTCTGGAAATCATCGGTCCATTTGGTTGCAGCGTTCTTCTTTAGCATTTTGCAGATCGGCTCACATATAACTATGGATTGTGCTATGAACCGGCTGATGTAGTCAAGCCATCCCAAGAAAATCATCACATATTTCTTGTTCTTTAGCGGTGGTAATTCTTGAATGGCTTTGACCTTTGACGGATCCAACTCTATTCCTCGGCAGCTGACAATGAACCCGAGCAGCTTACCGGTGGAACCCCGAATGCACACTTCGCGGAATTCAGCTTCAGATTGTATTTCCGCAACCTATGGAAGAACTTACTCAAGTCTGCTATGTGATCAGTGGCTTTCTTGGATTTGATAATAACATCATCCATGTATACCTCAATCTCCTTGTGTATAATATCGTGGAAGATAGTAGACATAGCCCTCATATAGGTGGCCCCAGCGTTCTTCAGGCCAAACGGCATCATCTTGTAACAGTACACTCCCCACGGCGTAATGAAAGCCATTTTCTCAACATCTTCCTCATCCATCCAGATCTGATGATAACCAGCGATGCAATCCATGAATTATTGTAGTTCATGCTTGGCGCAATTGTCAATCAGGATATGTATATTTGGCATGGGGAAGTCATCTTTCGGACTGGCCCGGTTGAGATCCCGGCAGTCGACACAGACTCTGACCTTCCCATCCTTCTTTGGCACTAGCACAATGTTGGCTAACCATGTCGGGTACTCGATTACCCTGAGAACCTTGGCGTTGATCTGCTTGGTAACTTCTTTCTTGATTTTCAAACTCATGTCAGGTTTGAACTTTCTGAGCTTTTGCTTTACCGGCGGACACATTGGATTGGTTAGCAATTTGTGAGCCACAATAGATGTACTTAGACCAGTCATGTCATCATACAACCAAGCGAATATATCCTCACACTCTTTCAAAAACTCTGTGTATTCTTTCTTTTCTAATGGTGACAAATGAATACTGATGCGAGTCTCCTTGACGTTTTCCGAATATCCCAAGTTGATAACTTCAGTCTCGTCCAGGTTGGACTTAGGTCTGTTCTCAAAATTCTCAACTTCTCTAACAATCTCGTCGGGTATATCATCTTATTCCGAATCAACGTCCGTTTGCTGCGTTGTCTCGTTGCATGTCACAGTCATCGGTTCATCAAGACAAGTAATAGTAATGCTTTATAGGTAAAGTAATGAGAGAAAAATTATAGCAATAAATATTTATTCATAAGAAAAATTGAAAATGCTTTTGATAAATTGAATGATTGTTTTTGAACATTGAAGATCTTATTGTAGGAATTAAAATGCGAGAAAGGAAATCATTTTGCAAAGAAAGACAATGAATAGTGCTTGTTTTAGCCTTGCTACCCCGAGGCTTGTCGGGCTTGGATTGTCCTGATGGTCCAATTATTGAGGCATGCCCCTCTTCTTATAGCCTGTATGGAAGGGCTTTCCTCCCCCTCCTCCTCGAGAATAACTGCTTGAATCTTCCAATTTCTTTTTGCCTTTGCTTTTAGGAGGACTAGGAGGAGGAGTGGGTGGAGGGCCCCTGGATCTTGTGAGATAAGCTGATGATGCCAGAGTGCACGAACTAACCTTTTGGGAGGATAATAAATAAAAGAAACAAATAAAAACAAAAAGTAGCCAAGTCAGTGAGGATTATGAAAGAGTATTGCAGTATTTAAACACATAGTGGGGGAATGTAAAGCGCATCCTAATTTGGGGACCTCTTTTGTGCCCGAGGTAGGCCTAGCGACAAATTGATTTGGAGAACTTAAAATGATAAATGCCTCATTTTATTGATAAGAAATAGATGAATCCCAAAACGACACTAAATAAACAGGAAGTAAAGGTCACTAATGGCCATCGGCCTTATTACATTGATAAAGAAAAGAAAGACATTTCTATCTACTTGGTCCCAGAAAGACCTTCCCCAGACTCGGCATTTAATAACAACAATTAGCATGAAGCATTTAGTTCTCCAAATAAATGCACAGAACGTGATGACGTCTGTTTGGGTTTAGGAAACCCAGTTGACTTTGGACAAGGCTTTCTTAAAAAGCTATCGTGCGGACAACACTTTAGCTTGACTAGGTTTGACCATGATGCATGCAACAATATGACAGATTACGGTTTCTATAGGGTTTTAGACTGGTACCCTTGAGCGGACAACTCAAGGGGGAAAGGCACGGAACCGTCGACTGCACCGTTGATCGATTAGTTTTACCGCAAATAAGTCTTTTCGAATTTAGGGGGTAATAATATAGGAAGGGCGCAACCACTCATCAAGCATTTCAATAGTATTTGCTTGGCACGAGTAGAGTATGAATGTTGAGCATGATTATGCAATAATAAGCATTAAAAGAAAGTTATTATGTATTTGCACGTTAGGAAAGCAATGAGTACGACAGTTATGATTTAAAGCGATTAGAAACGGAAACAAATAAACATGTCAGTTTTGTTTTCGGGAAGGAATAATACTTGAAAGAGATATACAGTTAATTGCATTAAAGGGAAAGAGTAACGGGTGCAAATATCAAATAAAGTAAAGGTACAAATTCACACGGCGGTTTAAAATGGTAAAAGCATATAATCTCCAGCAGAGTCGCCATGCTGTCGCGCCCCCTTTTTCCTCGCGGAGTCCGGGTTTGAGTTTTTGAAGAGTCGCCACCTAACGATTTTGAGGTGCGTTAGGGAACCTAAGGAGTTAATTTATAACTACGTTTGGTAACCAGAGATGGGTAAGGGCTTGGAATTATCCTAAGGGGAAGGTGTTAGGCACCCCTCAGGATCCACAAATACGGTTCCCGGCCAAACAACTTTATTGTGAATCTGTACAATTTTAGCAAACAAACAAGTAGGGCTCAAGTAATAGGGGGTTTAAGTCTAAGTACACAGATGTTTTGAAAACAATTAATGAAAAGTTAGATTTTGAAAAGAATTATAATCTAAGTATGTGAAAGTAAAGGATGTCCTAGGTTTTACAAGATGGATCACATCAATGCAATACCCGGTATGACACTCCTCGAAAAGGGGCTAAACGTGGTATTAGCGCACCAGTCATCATATCCATATTCTACCCTTCCCCACCCCGTGAAGGTAATTAAAGCGCGTGTTGGTCACGACATCTATTGCATGCTGTTACCCGTCTCTTCCTATCAGTCCCGGAGGAATTTAGGACTTCTATCCTAGAAAAGGAAGGTTAAAGGTGAAAAATACTAGGGCGACATATAATTAACAAGTTGGACTGCAGATAAAGGAGAGCATGGAAAGCAGGTAAAGGCTCAAATATACCTTCTCACATATTGCACATAAACAACATGTCTCATACACAAATTAAGGTCTGGATTCAGTTCTAAGCATGGTGTCTAAGTGATAATAGCAGAATTAGATTTATTACATAACTCAGAGAGGAAGTCCTAATTAGGCTTGCCTACTGATTTTAATATGCTGATAGTTAAACATAATCACACAGAAAGGTCTGGTTTTATTTCTTACAGTTGGTTATCTAAGGCTTGCCTAGGTGAAAATATCATGCAGCAATATTCATAGTTGATAACAACTTCAGGTCGTATACCTAATAACAGACAATGCTAAGTTGTTGACTCAAGTCACTGCATAGTTTTGAAGATTGACAAATGCCTTACCAGTTGAACCAGGTCCATCAGAGCACACATTCTTGAACTAAATAGCTGGCACATGAACCATATATGCATAGGAGATATTTGTGATTGTGACTTATAAATTAACCAAGAGATTGTCTCCTAATGCGAAAAGGATGCAAACTGATGAGAGAATAGAAGTTGAATTCAGCAAGGAAAGTAACAAAGGAAGGAAGTTGAGTTTAATTCGAATTCTTTCTCCCAGGAAGAGTTGAACTAGAATTGATCGACAAACTCAACTATTGACTCTATAAATACTCGAAGTATTTCTGCTGGAATTCCTGACGCACAAGTACTGAAGTGAATCAAGATCTGAAAGCAAAATTCCCAGAGTTATTTTGCAAGCAGATTTATTGTGCGATACAAAGGCTACATATCAGCTAGAAGAACCAGTTTCATCTTTTATGTATTGAGTCTAGTTGATTGTAGTAGGTGTTTCAATATTGTATCTTATCAGCTTTCATAGAAGCAATTGTAATAGTTACACATTGTTCAAGTTAGAGTTAACTTGAAGCTTGTAGAAATTAGCTAGAGGCTAGTTGATACAAACGGATTAGAGTTAGTCCTAGGATTACAAAAGAGTTTATTTTGTAAGTCCGTTTGGCTCTGAGTTTTTAGTGAAGAGTTTGAGCAAATCCTACTGAGGAGTAGGTCGTGGTTTTTTCACCTTTTGATCCAGGTGTTTTCCACGTAAAAATCTCTGTGTTTTTACTTTACTGCTTTTATTATTCCGCACCAGTAGAAGTTGGAACACAAAGAAGAACCAGGTTCTTCTTGTGAGACAGCACTCGAAAAATTGGGTGCCACACATTTAACATATATTCTTGTGTGGTATTGACATCTAAAATATCAATTGGTATCAGAGCAGGTTATCCTTGAAAAGGCTAACACCTTTGAAAAGATCAAAATGAGGGCACCACCTGGGAACTAGGAAGGTCAATCAACTGCAAGGCCACCACTCTTCAATGGCCAGTACTACTCTTGGTGGAAGAACAGGATGAAGGACAACCTGATTGGAGAAGACTATGAACTCTGGGACATAGTCACTGATGTACCTCTAGCTACTATGAAGAAGAATGCTGAAGGTTTGGATGTACCAAAGACTAGGGCAGATTGCACTGCTGAAGACCTGAAGAAATGGGAGAAGAATGCTAAGGCCAAGAAGTGGCTAGTTTGTGTATTAGGTCCAGATGAATACAGCAGAATCCAAAGTTGCACCACAGCAAAAGAAACCTGGGATACTCTACAAGTAGCCCATGAAGGAACACCTCAGGTAAAGACGTCAAGAGGTACTCTACTATACTCTTAGTATGAAAACTTCACTATGAAAGAAGGAGAGACTATCCAAGAGATGTATACAAGGTTCACAACCTTGACTAATGAACTAAAGTCTCTTGGAAGAGTCATTCTTGAAGAGGACATGGTTGAGAAGATCCTAACAAAGGTCTTGCAAATTTCCTGGGAACGCAAAATCACTACTATCCAGGAATCCAAAAATATGGAAACCCTGAGATTGGATGAGTTGATTGGAAACCTCACTACCTATGAACTCAGAAGGCAGACAATGAAGATGGATGGAACAAAGAAGGAGAGGAGTCTAGCACTGAGAATCACTGAGGGAGCAGATCTAGAGGAAGATGAGTTGGCCATGATTACCGAAGAATTTAGAAACTTTCTCATGAGGAAGAAAGGCATCTCTAGAGGAGGAAACTACAACAAAGCAAAAGCTCCAGAAAGGCCAACCAACGAGGGATGCTACAAATGTGGTAAGACTGACCATCTCATCAAATAATGTTCTCAGTGGGAAGTAGAATGGAAAAAGGAGAGATATGAAAGAAGGAACAGGAAAAAGGAACTGGTCCAACCCAAGAAGACCACAACACAGGCTATGGTCATTGCTTGGGGGGAAAGTTCAGATGAGGAATCAGAAGATGGGGATACTGAAGATCAGGCGCTCATGGCAATTGGAGAATCTGATGAAGAACCACAGGTAAGTATTTCCCATCTTAAAAATAAAATAAATTTCCTATCTAAGGAAAAACTCTCTGAGTTGCTACTTGATTTCATAGATGATTCTGAGGAAACATCCAAAGTGAATGATCAACTCTCTAAATAATGTGTNTGAGATTCTAGAATTAAAATCTGAAAACTTAAAACTGAGATTAGGATCCAGTAAAAAGGTTGTTGATCACTCTCATGTCATGTTAGAGGAAAATTTGGGAAAACTAAAAGATAAAATGTATGCCAAGGATGAACAGATAAGATCACTCAAAGAAGAGCTTGGAAAAGTCAAACATGAATTAGATAGAACCTGTAAATGGAATAAATCCTCTGATTCCTTGACATGGCTTCAAGAGAATCATAGTAGCAACAGGAGAGGGCTTGGTTTTGGGAGTCAATTGCCCAATTGGGATATCAAAAGCAAGTATCTCTCTCTTCTTGAAAATAAAATCTGCACCCACTGTGGTAAGGCTGGCCACTACAAATATGAATGTACTGTAAAAGAGCAGGCCAGTCGAAAAATGAGAGGTTTGTCAAAAAGAAAAATTGGCTACCAAATTGAGCCAAGAAAAATTTGATTCATCCATTCTCTCATAGAAAATGACTCAAACTAGTTTGGGTTCTTAGAACTAACCCCTGATTTCTTTTTGTAGGTACAAGTGAGAGGAAGCAGCCAAATTTGGTTTTTTTATAGTGGCTGCTCAAAGCATATGACGGGGAATAAGGAACAGATCTTTTCACTTGAAAACCTCAAAGTAGGAAATGTCTCCTTTGGAAATGGAAAGAAAGGTGAAATTATAGGGGTTGAAAAAGTAGGTAAGGATGAAACACATTCCATCGAACATGTGTTCTTGATAGATGGCTTGAAATATAGCCTGATCAGTGTGTCACAATTGTGTGACAGAGGTAACCTGGTTGCTTTCACTTCCACAAAATGTTTTGTGATTAACTTGCTTACTGACAAGATTGTTTTGCAGGGAAAGAGAATGAATAATATCTATGTCATAGACTTGTCCACACTGTCTGAAAATGAACTCACTTGCTTAAGTGTTTTGGACAGTGATCCCCTCCTTTGGCACAAACGACTTGGACATGCAAGTTTAAATCAGCTTAACAAATTAGTCTCTAAGGACTTAGTGGTGGGACTCCCTAACAATAAGTTAAAGGAAGACAAAGTTTGTGAGGTGTGTGCAAGGGGGAAGCAGGTAAGATCCTCATTCAAAAGTAAGAAAATGGTCAGTACCACCAGGACGTTGGAACTGGTTCATCTGGATCTGTGTGGTCCAATGAGAACTCTGAGCAGAGGTGGTAAGAAATATGTGATGGTGTTAGTTGATGATTACTCAAGGTTCACGTGGACCTTATTTATGGCATCTAAGGATGAAGCATTTGATATGTTCATCACATTTTTTAAGAAAACTCAAAATCAGTTAGGACATCAACTAGCATCGATAAGATCTGACCATGGTACTGAATCTGAAAATTCTAAGTTTGCTGAGTTCTGTGATGAACACGGTATCAATCACAACTTTTCTGCCCCTAGAACCCCACAGCAAAATGGGGTTGTGGAAAGAAAGAATAGAACTCTTGAAGACATGGCAAGAACCATGCTTCTTTCTAGCAAACTACCACACAACTTCTGGGCAGAAGCAATAAACACTGCTTGCTATATAATCAATAGATGCATGACCAGGCCACTGGTAGAGAAAACTCCCTATGAATTACTTAAAGGGAGAAAGCCCAACATATCCCATCTTAGGGCTTTCGGATGTAAATTCTATGTGCACAATAATGGCAAATATTCCTTAGGTAAATTTGATCCCAAAAGTGAAGAGGGAGTATTCTTGGGATATTCATCACATAGTAAAGCCTATAAAGTGTACAATGAAAGAATTATGTGTGTAGATGAGAGTGTGCATTTTGTCTTTGATGAAATTAACACTCTTTCTGAGAGACAGGAACCAGAAGATGAGGAGCATGGACTGTTGAGAAGTAGTGAACACATTGAAGCAGCCATGGAAGATGGAACAGGTGATGGACCAGGTCCAACTACCCCAAGCAACATGACAGGGGGAACTCAACATGTGAATCCTGGCTCTAATCCTGTTCCACAACAACAAAACAACATGGAACTATCCAGAAGTGAACTACTAGTACTCAAACCACACAGATATCAGAGTTCTCACCCTCTTGAGAACATCATAACAGATTTGTCATCCGGAATCAAAACAAGAGCTTCCTTGAAAAATCTGTGTGCGTTTGATGCCTTCCTATCCTTAATCGAACCAAAGAACATTGGTGAAGCCCTACAAGATGCTGATTGGGTAAATGCCATGCGAGAGGAGCTGAATCAGTTTGAAAGAAGTCAAGTATGGCACTTGGTACTGATACGCTCTATTTACACCTTAAAAGAGTGCAAGCAATCGTTGTCAAATATAGTAACCCAACAAGGTTGGGGTCGAATCCCACAGAGAACAATATGAGGGCGATTAGGAATGCTAGAGAGTTATCACTTATCGCGCAATGCCAAATGATTAAGATTTTAGGTTTTTTGATAATTGTTTATAGCTAAATGCGAAAATATAAACTAACCTAGAAAGCGAGTAAAATGATCAATGGCAACAAGAATGAATGCATCGGAAATTACACTCAAGTAACGATCCAATGTATTTCACGATTTTACAAATATGAGTGAGTTATGTTAATTAGCCACGGATAATATTTCTTAATTAGCTTTTCCCAAAGACTAACAAGACTTC